>JAXQQM020062873.1:0-229207 GCA_034641835.2 Pinus albicaulis | reverse complement strand
AGTCGGTCCTTACAGCCCTCCGTCAGTGATCATTTCGTTTTTTCATATTCATTCTTAGGTGTCTCGCTTGTTCCACTTCGTTGCATTTCGCTAGGAGCATGCCATTGACTGACGAAGGGGTCTGTTGTCTTATGTTTCCTCATGCTTACACCTGCAGTGCTATTTTAGTCAGTGATCATTTCGTTTTTTCATATTCATTCTTAGGTGTCTCGCTTGTTCCACTTCGTTGCATTTCGCTAGGAGCATGCCATTGACTGACGAAGGGGTCTGTTGTCTTATGTTTCCTCATGCTTACACCTGCAGTGCTATTTTAAAAAATTTCCTCAAAAATCACTCAAAATCATTGTCATTTCATGTATGGTCATTTAATGTCAATAAATGTCTTTGGTCCTAGTGTCTAGGGTTTTCGAGTCATTTGCATACCAGTCATGAAGCCTGCAGGATGAGGATGGTTCCGCAAATTTTGATTTCATGTTTTATTATCATTAGCATTTTAAAAACATTTCTAGTCCAAAACTCTGTTTTGGAGCTAGAAATTGTTCAATATTATTTTTGTAATAAATTGTATTTATTTCACCAAGAAGCACTTTCAACGCAGACCTCTGATCTTTTCCTCGGCTAAAGAGTCATACCCCTGCAAGAAGACAACGAAATCATCAATTAAAACTCAGAAAAGTCAAAAGAGAAATTGTATTAAAAAGCCAAATGTGAAAATGCAAAAACATTGTAATATGGGTTATCAAATAGATTGGGATCAAATCTGATTGTGAAAGATATTTACATCATGTATAAAAGGGCAAACAAGTTTCATTTCCAAAGATCCATAGCATACAAGTCGAAATCTGGAGTTTGGAGGCCGAAATCGAGTTTTGGGAGCATTGTTGACAGAGTTGGAGGTCGTGAGGACCCCTTGTGCCGACCCACTTGAGCCGGCCCACGGGGCGTTTCACGATGTGGTCTCTTGGAGTGAGACCCACTTGCAAAACCCCGCCAGTCGCGTGCGACCCGCCATGATTCGAAAAATCGTCTTTGGCCTTGATTTCGATTTAAATCTTCTCAAGCGCACTTCAAAGCAGTTCTAAACTATTGCTAGAGTAGTTTTTAATGTGTTGATGGTATCTTCCAAGTCTTCAAACATCTGAATGGAAAATTACCTACATACATGGCTGATTTCTTCCTCGGGGTTTAAAATATGTATGGATAGTTTTATGACATTTACCACCTTATATCATTGATATATATCCACTGGCATGTATGTTCAAACCCATGACACCATCATTATACCACTTGTGGTCTTACCGTATCGTTTATTACTTTGTCATAACTTTGTTCCATGATGATCATTGACATATTGTATCCCATTGCTTACATTGATAACATTTTACTCTTTCTGTTTTCACTTCCATTGACAAACACAGTCCATATGATGCATTGCTCCCTTTGACAAGTTTATCCAATATTCTAAAGAACACTTTGCTACCATTTGTAAATTTCACTTCATGATTAAACATTGTGCTTCTATTTCAATCCTTTTTCATTGAAGTGGTATCATTGTTTGTTTCGCTAATGGTGCTTTGACGGTGGGGGATATTTATTGGGTGTTGAAACAAACGTACCTTTCTGTTTCCTTTTGCATTTTTATATCGGTATACATGGTACCAATATCTTGTTGAGGCCGCTATCGGAGATAGAGTCGAGTATGGTAATTCGAGACGGTGATTCCATGAGGCGAAGATGTGTGCTGCAGGGGGTCATAGAGTTAGCGAGGAGGTGGTAATCATGTGAGAGGAGCCTACTTCTTTGGCTCGGTAGAGCATGTCATTCTGATAGTTATTTTCAGTATTTGTCATGTTTACCGATTTTGAATGATTACTGCTTGACTTCATCGTGAATTAGCTCGTCTTTTGTTCTACATTCTGGGATGGCGGGTAAATCTTATAGGGGTTGAATTCATTTGTCTGTAATGTGCCGTAGCATACCAAACATGGTGAGGGAATGGAACAAGCGTTAGCATTTAGAGAAATTCCACTATAGGCCATACATTTGGATATATGAGTTACTTGAGCAGATTTTTCCATTGATTCTTGAAGGATGAGTTTACTGCGTGATGAAACTCATCATTGATGTTACACAATTGTGGTGATATGCTCGTCTCTTTAGTACCATATTCGTTTGTTGATGCACTTCACAAGATGCGATATGATAGATATTGATATTTCATATATACGCGAAAACATAAGAGAATGGTGATTTTGTGCAAAGAAGAGAGCGAGCCGGAGTCATGGCGATCGAGTATATACCGTATACTTTGATCAAGATCATAGTGTTACATCGGTTAGCGAAACCAGGCATCGCAGGAGGATTTCATTTCTAGAAGACTTTTTCACATAGTGCCACGGCCACCTCTCGAGACGGTTCATGATGCGGGAGAGCCTTCACACCCGGCCAGGACATGCACGAGAGTTGAGCATATCGGAGCTCCTTTGGTTCGGACATATCAGCGAGGCCACGGGGCCTTATTGCAGCGACACGGCGGTATTGTCTCCTCGGTGGAAGGGTCTCGTTGACATCGACAACGCGGTCTTATCTCCACATGGTGTGGAAGGGGTCTCGCCTTCTTCTTGACTGTGAGTATAGATACGGGACGAGGCCAAGGCCATGCATAGTGAGGGCCCATCGGGAGGCGGGACCTGAGATTTCCACGGTCATTGATGTTGATGCGGGCTCTCCTGGCTTCCGGCGAGGAAGTCATCCGGAGCGGTAGGGGTGTGGTAGATCAGTGCGAAGGCTCGGTGGGTGATTAACTATTTGGACGTAGCAACAAACGACTTGAGGATGAGCTCATATTATGAGTTGCGTCGAATCGCGGGGCCAGAACGGTGGAATCGAAAAGGGCCGGTGACATGACACCAGGTTAAGCCCGAAATCTTGTACTCACACATCTTGAACATTCACAGAGAATTTTGGCGAGCCAATCGAGACAAAGACATGCTTCGTCACATGAAAAGCCGTGTGGGCTCGCATGCATGTCTATGACGAAAAATGAAGATGCAGAAGGAGGTTGCGCGAAGCACTAAGACGGCGGAAAAACTAATCACTTCTTTTGGCAGGGGCTTCTGTTGGGCGGGGACACATGATGGAGGACCTCCTCGAATTTGGGCAAATTCGGAGAAAAATTTCTCTTTAAAATTTTGGGTCAAAAAACGAGTTTTCGATTAAAGATGAGTGCCTACATTTACTCACTTTTCTGGGACACTACGGAAGGAGATTTTTGCATTTTGGATTTTCACTTAGTTAGTGTAAATATAGGACATTACCTAAGCATTTCATCAAAATCTCTGGATGGTCAAAGAGCTCAAAAAACACCATGAAAACCACCTTGCGCCACCTTTTGCACCCGGTACTTCTAGGAAAGAAGTTTTGGAGGGTCAAATGAGCTCAAAATTCAGAAATTCCACTTGGTTGGATATTCAACATCGAGGGCTTTTCAAAGGTATCATGAGCTCAATTTTAGTCTTGGGAAGTACCTCAAATTCAGGCTGGAAAAGTACGACCCACTCGGCTCAAATGCGACCCATGAATTTTCTTGAATTTTCATGTGACTCGGATTTCGCCTAGTATGGACCAGTTTTGCTTGTGGATGGAGATTTTGGGTTTTATGATGTAAAAATGTATATTGGAGCATGTAACTTTGGCTTATTTTATCTGTTCTGGAATATTCCTCCATAATTAAAATCATGTAATGGATCGATTTCACTCTTTTAGAAGCCAGTTGTTAATTTACTGAATTGTAGTTCCATGAATAGGAGTGGTGTGCCCAGTCTACTGAAAATTCTGACCCCTAGAGTTGGAAAGGTGTTAGAGTGATCTATATATTGTAAATTCAGAGAGACATTCTCCCAGTTTGGACTCTTGGGATCCTTTTATTATCATTATTTTCCTTTTTCACATTTTAGTAGGAAAATCGAGGGTTTCTGCGGCACTTGTTGGGATCCTTGTAGTGTCACTGTTCTTGATGGTGTTTTCTTCTTTGTTTCTGTAAGTTTCTTCATGTTTAATGTATGCTGCATCCTTTCATTATGCTTGAACTAAATTGAATGAGTGAATAAGGTTGAATCCATTGTTTACAGTGCCCAGCCTTTGAATTGATTAATTCTATATGTTTCGAGTTTGTTTGGAGAGGATCCAAGTTCTTCTTTGCCTCTTTAGCTCCTCGTCGGTCTAATCTGTCCATATATCAATCAAAAGCATCGAAGACATTCCTCTACTCGCCCCAACTCGGGAAATGCGAGTACGACCTTATCCACAGGACCCAAAATGTGTTTCCTTTTCTCAGTAGCCAAAAACCAAAAAATCAAATATACCTATCTCTTTACTTGTAACCTAAAATCAGTTCTTGTGTAAGTCATCCTCGCATCCTATTGCCATTTTCTCGAGATTGACGGAGAGAACCCCTCTCTGTCCTCGTAAGGCTAACTACGAAATTTGACGTGACTGATGTAGCCTTGAGTTTACTTCATTTTATTTTGAGGGTAGATTTGACGCTAACATAGCCAATATACAATAAGGCTCTATAGTGGTGATGTATCCCAAAGCATACCCAGATATATGTAGCTGGATGATGCGGTATTCCGGATTATCAACCAACTGATGATAGAACTAGAAGGTAAAGTTACTTTCACAACACAATTTTCTATTTTGGTTGACCACCAGGTCTCGTTTGTTATGTAAACCCGGAATAGTAGAAATTTTTAAATTACAAAATCACAAATTTAAAAATCTGAGGTTAGTACAATAACCAACAGAGGTAAAAAAGAAAGTGTATGCAAAATTACCAAAGTTGTAGATTGTAAATTGAAACCAACATTAAAATTTGGATCTAAATGTGCCTTTGAGGGCCCTATGATGTATTGTTGGGCATGAATTGGTTGGAAAGGCAGAACCTTTGGCGTTAGCAAGAAAGATTATATATTACGAATTCGAATGGAACTTCGTTAATAAATACAAGATTCAAGAAACCCTTCTTGATTTGCATCCTATTAAACCTCCCAAATGAGTAAGTGTATTAGAAAAGAGTCAGATATATGCCTGCATTGGTGGGTTTTATAATTCTAAGGAGAAGACCCCTATCGCATTTGAAATCATGGCGATGTACAAGAATTCATCGACATGTTTCAAGAAGATACCAAGTTTACCTCGAGAAGTATTGCTCGATTTCAATATTGAGTTGATGCCAAGATCATCACCAATTTCCAAAGGGCACATATTGAATGAGTGTCTTGGAGCCAACAATTAAATGGCTACTGAGAGTTGTTGGACCAAGGGGTACGATTCGGCCAAGTGTGTCTCCTTGGGAATACCAGTCTTTGTTCCAATAAAGAAAGGATGGAACCATGCAAATGTGCATGGATTTATAGATAGCTCAATAAATTGATGAAGTCAAGGAATAAGTATCGATGCTACACTTGGTTGAACACGATCAGATTGAAAGGGGAAACTATATTCTCGAAGATAATTAAAGATCTGGAATCACGAGATCAAAATTAAATATGAGGATATCTACAGGAAGTACTTTTCATACTCGATATGGGCATTCTGAGTTTGTGGTATTACCGTTTAGTTTAACTAATGCAATAACATTTATGAGGCCGATACCATGGCATACTTCACCCCTTTTTAGATGGGTTGTTTGATATTCATTGATGATATCTTAATTTCTTCAAAAAATCATGGAAGAACACGAGAGAACTTAGGATAGTATTTGGAGATGTTATGAAGACATCGGTTATTATCAAGTTAAATGAAATGTGACTTTTTCAAGAAAATATCAATATCAAACTGCATGTCATTTGGAGGTGATGGGAATAGCTCTCGATCGAGAGAAATTAAAACTATTGTATGGGCAGCCAGTACCCCAAACGTCGTAGATATTCATTCCTTATGGGGTTGCATGGATCTTATCGACGATTCATTGAAAGGATTCTCAAAAGGTGCTTTTCCAATTACCTCTTTACCAAAGAAAGGAAAAATATTTTTAGTGAACTAGTAGTGCCATAATGGTTACCGAGAAGTTGAAACATTCTTTGACCATTGCCACGGTGGTGAGAAGTAGTGAACCCAATGGTGATGCAGCTATCTGATGCACCATGGAAGGAAGGAGTTAGGTAATTTTATTGGAAGAAGAATAAGCGATTTCCTATAGATCAGAAAATTAAAGGGCATGAAAAACAATATTGACTATGATTTAGAGATGATAGAATTGGTGCATGCACTCCAGATATGGAGGCACTTTACTTGTTGCAGAAATGGGTATGTTAAAAGCCAGATCACAACAACCTAACTGAATACTTTAAACAAGTAGATTTAAATGCTTTCGAAAATGAAATATGGAATGCCTTCTAAATGCAATTTTATTTTGACATACAACATGTGAAAGGAAAATAAAATCATGTATGAATCCCTTAATCGAAGAAACACATTGTGTTTATGAACTCTGTTATAATAAGATCGAATGTAAATTTTAGATCAGATAAAGAAGTCGACAAGGATCTAGAATACGGAATTATTGTGTGACAATGGAGAAGCCATAAGACAAGAAAAACAGCCGACCTATAGAATTAACAATGATCAGTATCCCATGAAGAAAGTTATATATCCCAAGTAAATGAGTTTGAAAGAGGCGATCATGGATGAGTATCATTGCGATGAGTATCGGGACACAGGAATACCGAGAGAAAATGCTAGCAATGATTATAAAGTCTATTTATGACATGGTATCGTTGAAATATTATAGAGTACTTAAAAAAATGTTTGGAATTAGTCAACAAGTTAAGGTGGAGCACATCAACATCATTACAGTTGTTGCAACCCCAAATGCAAATGCAGATAAAATGGAAGTTACATCCCTATATTTTATTACTAGTTGCAAGATAAAAAAGGCACAATCACTCCATTATGGTGGTAGTTTATATATTGAGTAAAGTAGCACATTCATACTGTACAATATACTTATAAAAATATGCAAATGTGAGTACCTTCATGAAATTTTTGGGTGCATAGCATTTCAAAGACTAATGTATCGGATAGAGATGTGAAGTTTATTCAACATTTTTTAGGAAGACCCCTATTCTGAGTTTAAGGCAAATAAATTTACGACACCATATGTCAGACGGATGAATAAACTTAAGCAATTGAACCAAATATTGGAAAATTATGTTGCACATGTACGTGATCTGACTGACAGCCAGTGGAAAGAGTATCTACATTTGGTATAATTTTCATTCAATAATGGTTATCGAAGTCTCTTACGATGAGCCCCTTAGGAAACTTTGTATGGTGTGATGTCGTACTCCCCATTAACTAGAGTAGTCAGAGACAAGTTGAGGCTTGGGCCAGAAATATTCATTTGAAATGGAATCGAAGTGAGAGAAATCGAAGAAAATATGGAAAACGTATAAAATCGGCAGTATGTCTTTGAGATAAAGAGAACTTAAATAGAATTCGAAGTGGGAGATCATGTGTATGTTGAGATTAAACCTAAGAAAAGCACACTAAGGTGGACCTCATGAAAAATTGGGCACCTAGGTTGCGAAAATGGGGCCTTTTATGATATTGTGGGAGGTGGGACCTATGGCTTCTGGGTTGGCACTTAACCATATAAAGGTGAATGTGTGTTTCCTGTATCCCTTACTAAAACAATACGTGCATGAATCAAAACATGTAATCTGTGACAAAAAATTCAAGTAGGTTAGGTTAAAAATCTATCTCCAAATACAAAGTTTTTGTAAAGAATTTAATTAAGTATTGTTGAATGTAGGTAGAAGCCGAACGGGAGAATTTCTGAGGTAAACCTCGACGTATACTCGATCGAGGAAATAATACTCCAGTGAAAGCCATCACCTAGGTTAAAGTGCAATGGAAGCACTTCAGCTCGAATGAGGCTACAGGAAGATGAAGGATTTGTTAGAGTGAGGCTTACCCATAATTGTTTGGCTGTGACTGGAATGAAACACTTAGAGGATGGTGTTTACTTAGAAAATGGGAAGTTGTGACAGAAATTTGGATTAAAGTGGAAACTAGTGGTTATGTTATTTATTTTAAAACACACTAGGCATTCATTTTTGTTGAAAATAATATTATGAATGATGAACATAAATTAATTATGTTATTTATAAATAAAATTTAATTATGGAATTGTGATTCCATAAAATTACAAGAAAACATTGATAAAAATTATTCCGAGATAAAATTGGTTGAACAAAATTGTTAAACTTGATTACCTTTCCTCACAGGGATAAGCACATCCAGTGGGGGAAAAATAGTTTTGCCTGTGATTGAGGAGAAGGAAGGAAGAGAGTGATGATTTCCACGAGATGGTGGTGACCAATGGAAACACTCGGCGTCACTAAATCTTTTGGAAAATAAAGTCTTGGACATGGGGTCCAGGGGTCTCTTTAAATTCGTTAACCTACTCATCTCGGGTGTGAGCCCATGAGGGAAGATGAGGACATAATCACCTCTCTCATGGTAGGGAGGAACATCATCAACGAAATTTGAGACAGGATAGGATATAAGTACGCTAAGGTAGTCGGGCTTAGATATGATGTTTTGAACAAAATTCTCTTAAAATCAGGAATTGTTCTTAAATTATGAAGTGTAGAATTTTACACGAGAGAAATATTGTTAATATAAATCATTATTATTTTTTGAAGTAAAACAAGAAAATACGGTAGAACTTTCATTATTATGCTAACTTTGTGAAAATTCATTTTCTTTAGGTTCTTTATTGTTTAAGGAAGGTTAATGTTTATATCATTTGATACACTAAAATTGAAACATCTTCTATTTGAAGCAGGCAACAAATTGTTATTTTAGGTTCATGGTGGAGACCTTGGACCCAAACTAGTCATTAATCAAGCTATTCTGTAAGCCCATACTCGGACAAGACGGTGTGAAAACAACTCGGAAAATGAATGGTCAGGACACCCTTGAGTAAACATATCAAATTGCAAGAAGAAACGAAAAGGGTTAAAACCCCAAATACGAACCAGAATTGTTCCATAGAAATTTTAAAAACTCATATTGTATAAGCTCGGGAAAAATATTTGTCAATATAATTGTCTAACTAAGTAAACATATGTATACTTGCTTCCTGACTGTAATGTGGAGTATATGGGTAAAACCAGAAAATCTTCCGAACGAGAATTTCAATATAGCTGTCTTGCATAGCATTGAAATCATCGAATAACAATTTATAATGAAGAAATGAAACTATATTACAAGAATATACCAAACCATATTATAATAAAAGAAATTTCGAAATGTACTAATCCTTTATCACAACCAAATTTGGATACATTACTTAAAATTGTCTCTTGAGAGATTTTACTCTGACAATTTGGTCGAGGTTCGACCCGATAATAAATTGCTTAGAAATATACATAGTTATATGAGAAAAACTTGCATTTCTAAACATTCAACAGTAAACCCCAAAGATTAAAGCAAATGCGGTGAAACGACTTGCAAGGTAAAGTTTGTCTTTGGATAGGAACCAACAAAATAATAAGCTTGATATTTTTATACGTCATTGAATCCTTGCAATTATTACGAATAATCTAAATGTGAGAAATGAAGAGCTTAAAGAGGGAGAACTCTCCCTGGAAGTTTAAAACCCATCGACATGCGGTCGAAGTACCTGGAAAATGATAGGTCATTGAAGTGAGGAGAAGCGGTTAGAAAAAGAAATGATAAATCCTCTAGGAAAATATCCTCTAAGTGAGGAGTTATAAGGAAGGTTTTCGTGTTATAAAATTGGCCAAATTATCGAAAAAACCATTTGCCTACTATGTATGGTTCCAAGTTAGAGTTTTAAGTGGAGGCTTTTAATTTAAACAGCTAAAAATACTTGGCGGTCGAAGGTTCTTACGAATGTTTTTTTTTCATGTTCTTCTAAGTTTTAATACCCAGGCCGTGTAATCTAGATAACAGCCTAGAGCAGTCGAAAGTGCATACTGCTTGGGCCATCAATATATAAAACCACCCAAGATTGTAGTGGCAGTAGCCAACTCACGAAGTCGTTCTAGTAGTCACAGGATTTATAGTTTATAGGTCATCTGTGCCCAGTACGTAGACTTGAAAATGCAACGTTGCGTATTATCAAACAAATGCGGAATTGTTCTAGTCGTATTGCTATTTGTGTGGTACCTGTAGGTCATAAGTACACGGATGCGTAGTCTCACATAAATGCAACGGTGCACCTGACCTCCTTCAGAAATACTGCAAGAGATTTATACTTTGAGTATTATTTTTCTGGGTGCCTTACATAGGTCATACAAATGCTATAGGTCATTAATTACTCACATAGAAAACTCAAGTGCCTTGATATTCAGCTTGAAATGAGATTTATAATTTAATTTGGTATTTTCATGATTTTATAAGGTTGTAGAAAGAGACAGGGTGCATTTATCATACAAACATAGATGTCACAAATGTGAAACCTTGCTGAATGTTCATTTTGTATTTTAAAACATCGACACATGTGATGCGATTATTTTGATTTTAAATTCATTATTCATCAAAGGATGGCTTTATATTATATGATATTCATATTAAGAGTAAATTTTTATTAATTCATTTGAATGTGATGTTTAGATTAATTTTATTGTATCATATCACATAATTGTGTGATTTTTTAAAATTCATTATTCGTGAGCACCACATATATTATAACAATATTCATATGAATTAATTTTTTATTAGTGCTGAATGTGATGTTTCTATTGGTTGTTATATCTGTATCATAATTGCATCTCTTCATTATAATATTTAATCATCCATAAATTTAATCGATTAATTATTTACATTTTAAACGAATGATAATAGATACGTAGAATAAATTAAAACATATTTTATTATGTGTGTGCATGAATAGGAATAGTATTTTTCATACAAAATGGAAATTTATAGGTATCCCTTTGTTTTTAATTGAGACACTATGATAAATTACATTAAACAAAATTTCTGATTTCACAAACAAATGTTCAAAAATACAATGTCTTTTGCTTTGATGTCAAACACGTGATCATCATTATTTTTCTTGAATTGTTGTCAATGCTAGAGCTACTTCCATGACGGGTTTTTTTGAGAATGTTTTGTTCTGAAAGTTGATTGTTTCTTCTTCTCTTCACCTTCCATCTACAAACATAAAATAAATTTAGCAATGAATGTATATACATTGGTGAGAATAATGGAAATTTAATATTAAAATATTAACCACATCAATGTAAATAAAAGAAATAGCGTACCATAGTAGCAATTGACTCATGAGCTATACATTCTTTCAAAACCATGTACTATGCCATCTTTCAATATTTCTGTCATTTAGACAGTTCATACTTTATTTCTTTATAGGATTTTTATACACATAACCGATAATATATTTAATATAAAATATTTTTTGTTATTAATTATAAAATAGACTAAGTAAAACAAGATCAATAGATGCTTACAAATTCCACAATTAATTTTGATATGTAACATATACTCACAACCCATATTGCTTAATGTCGATCAATTTGTCACGATGGTTCTTCTTTGTATGTTAGCACTTTGTTTGAAGACATTTCAATGATGATTTTTGTAAAACAACTTAAAAAATGAAAAAATGAAATCTAGCTAAGTTGTTGTAAAGAATGCAATTATTCACAAACTTAGATATCAACCTTTTTCTTCCTTTTCGTCATGTTTTATGTGTTGAATGGGTTCATTTTCTTTTCTTTTGCAAGAAAATACTTGAAAATTAATATTTATTAACTAAATCGTTTGTTTATTGCTGCATAATGATAGAAAAGTTTAATGATTACATGTGCAATTTGAAGCACATTGTTGTTGAATGCGGCTCCTCCTATTTGATGCAATTGTCATTTCTTTTACTATCTTCTTGTACACCTTTTTGGACATTCCTACTAACATATTTTTGTTAGCTTGTTCATCTTTTGATTTTCATAATCTTCTTGAAAATGTAACATGACAATACATGCCATTTTTAAGTGATATATGAAAATTAAATATGAAAATGATGTTATAATGATGTTATAAATAATTCTAGACAAACTGTTCCCAAAGGAATATTACTTTTTCATTTCTTCTTTCTGATTTGTTGGTCCATATGTAAACATTAAACATATGTGAATTAATATATTGTTTTATATGTTAACTAATAATAATGAGTATATTATTAATGAAAATTCAAAAAAAAAAAGCCATATTGGATCGATAGTACTTTTTCATTCACACGAGTTCATCCTTTTGCAATTTTTTCCATCAGATTTCGCTCTTTTGGTCTAGATCATAAATAATCTTATCGAACTTCATCATTTACGGCTACACTTGTTACCACGATGAAACAATACATATTAGTTAAACTTGCATATAGTTCAAAGAATAATTTTTTGTAAAAAATTTACAAAACGCTCTTTTGATGTATAAGTATTTTTGTTGCTTGATCTCTTGTCAGTTTTTCTTTATCAATATGAAACACGTACCATATCATTCATTAATATATTTTATAAATAAATTATCGAATTTTAGGGTAAAAAAAAATCTCAAAACGGTCGCCATTCATGGTGTACACTGCTGATGGTGTATGGTGGTCTTATAAACACCACCCTTGAACCAATGTCTTCTTAGTATGGTCTATATGTTGAAGGGCGTGTGTTACATGTGCCACACCACACTAATTAACATAGAAAAATAATAAATACGTCCGGTGTTAGTTTTGTAGCATAAACGCCCCGCAAATAAAGGACCACCATGCGGTTACTCTTTGTCGACTAAGGTCTGGTGCATTAGTTATCATATACATGGTTACATGATTAACACAATAGAATTTTTTTAGGAAACATCACGTGGATATTACTATAATGAAATAAATTACCGGTGCCTATTTTGATTATACAAAAGTTACTTTGCTTGACTAAAAACAAAAAAAAAAAATTATCACGGTACTTACGCGGGTATACGGGATAATCCCACGACACAAATCGCTAGGCTACACTTGGTACAACATTAAAAAAAATTATGTTTTGAAAAATTCATGCAAGTAGACATGGATTGGGATCATTCCATGGGACCAATTCGTGGATTGGATGTAATAGGCCTATGTATAAGCGATAAAACCCTTTATAAATCTAAATAGAAAATCCCCTAGTGCAGAATCCCAGAAGCGAGGAGAAGAAAAGGAAGAAAAGGCAAAGTTTAGGGTAAAAATAGATTTATTTTTATTTTAGTTTCAGTATAAAATTGAAAAACAAATTGATTTTTTCTTACTTCGGTAAAAATTGCAAAAAAAGTAGAAAAACAATAAAATTTAATCATGGAATCATTTGAATTTCTATACTCACGGGATTTGAATCACGAGTTTTGGAATTCTAATTTTTCGAATACGCATTGAGCGTATTTCATTTGCTCCATAGTGATCTCGTGCTCTCACACTCCATTTATATACAGCAAATAAATGAAAATTTTGCAAAAAAAGTGAAATAATGAAATTTTTAATATTTAAAGGCCATTTTATGAATTTAGATTTTCAAAAATATTTTATAGCCATTGCCATTTTTATTTTTACTTAAATAAGAAATGGAATTACCCCTTTTTTATTTATGGTTATTAAATCACATAGGTGCATCTTAATATGACATGTGAGTGTGTTAGATTGTGCTCTGACACTGGGGCACAATAACTAAAATGCCAGAATTAGGTTAATAAATACGTGTAGATAACAAGAGAGCCATTTTGAAAGGCAGAAATTAATTTTAGAGTGTACACACCAAAAATTATTGTTGATTTGCTCAAATACAGGGAGAAAATATCATAATTATATCGAATGGACAATTCTTCAAATCATCTCATTCCATAATAATTCTCAATTCCATCGGCTAGGTTCTGTATCCATATCGAGACGTAATATTTACTTCAAATTTTATTTATATTCTCATTATCTAATTAATTTTTTTTTATGTAAATCATGCCTGAGAGTTAATTAAATTTATAATGTATACAAATTTGCGGGTTCATGCAGATTCAAAGATTGAGTTCGGATACAAATAATTCAAACAACTCAAAAATTTGGAAGCTCTATCAAGAACACTGATATAGCAAAGCTGCATTTCGTAGATGAAAATGGACAATAGCTTCACTCTCCCAATTGTGATAATATTGCATCTCTACCCACAATCCCGGGACAATTATGGTAATAATTATAATTTTTTAGTATATTAGTTAACAGTATATGGTTATTTCAACGTCAAACGATTAATCATGCAATATTGTCGATGTGCTTAGTAATGATATCACTGTTTTGTACTAATCATGTTCAAATATTTTTTTTTTAATTATAGGATTCTGAATTATGATGAGTGACCTATTTTCCTGCATATTTCCCCTTTTACGAAAATGTCAAATCGAGAAGACTAAATTAGAAGAAAAAATTAGAGAGGAATGATACCGAAATGGTTGAATCAACCAGATTCATTCTCGCTACGTCAATTCACCAATTTGGAATGACTATATCAAGCAGAAGTATTTCTTCATAAAACTAGCAGTGGAGGTAGTCAAATGAGGTTGACATGGATGATTACTAAAGGGACATGAATACCATGGAGACAATGTTGTTAGATGAATTCTAAACGATGATCAACTTAGGGGGATGATGCTCATATCGCTGACATTTTTTGGAAGCCTTAAATTTACTTCACCACCCCCTCTTTGGACCTATGATCGGTCGAAGTCCTACGAGGTTGGGGACAACAATGTTACTATATACAACTTGAAAGAAAATTTTGAAGCATCGGGTCGTATTTCTCGAGAAATTTTGAGGTAAGTTACCATAAAGTCCTCTACGATATAAATTTGAGAAATATAATAAATACACAATGAACATTACAAATGGTAAATTTTATGAACGTTAATAATTATATTGCCATTAATGTACATTTTGTTAATCTATTTTCCATGATCACCAACTATAGGTTATTCAAAGATGGGTTCTTCAGGAGTGAATGTCGTAGGTAGC
Organism: Pinus albicaulis; assembly: GCA_034641835.2. Taxonomy (NCBI): domain Eukaryota; kingdom Viridiplantae; phylum Streptophyta; class Pinopsida; order Pinales; family Pinaceae; genus Pinus; species Pinus albicaulis. The sequence goes on along the minus strand of JAXQQM020062873.1, from coordinate 214,137 downwards.
TGCCGAAAATGAGAATTGTTAAAAATGTTGGGTGTTGATGCATATCTGTATCTGTGCATGTCCAAATTATTGTATTCTATGAAATATTAGGACAAAGATATATGTATAGAAATGTGGGCATGGCAAGTTGTGATAAATAAAAGAAGATGGTAAGCTATGCTTGATCCCTCCTTTTAAGAGATTAGTGCACATGCTTAACAACTTCAGAATGAGAGTCTCTTTCATTACAAAGAATTAGCCTTATGTTGTAGGGATGGCATGCCTCACGAGAAGAGTGAGTTGAGAGATTCATTAGTCCAAACCGTTGAATATGCAAACATATGGAAAAGCATACTTGTCACGAAAAATTCAAGGTGAAATCTGAGATCCTACGACTCAACATAGCCATGGATGAGTGTCAATTTGCCAACCCTCTAGAACACTGAATATTTTGTTTGGCACATGTAGTAGTGATCAATAACAATATCCCCCATGGTTTTCCATAAAGATAGACATCTTATATTTTGCCTCTCATAGTCCACGGTAGGAACAAGTGAAAGAATATGGATGTCTACTTACAGCCATTGGTAGATGAATTGAAGGTATGGGATGGTATAAATGTATACGATGTATCAAGACCACATCACGGCGGGGAAAGTTTTACATTTTTTATGCCATATGTGCTTACACAACACATGATTATGGGATTAGAGGTTTGCTCTGGTAAATTACATGTTTAATTTATTGATTTGTTTATATACGTAAAAATATTATTTACGTAATTATTTATTTAATTAGTTGTAATTATTTATGATCTTCATGATATTCTTTAATGTGCCAGCCATATTAATTGTATACAATAATCTGGCAGGTCTTGCAACAAAGGGGTATTTTGGATGTAAATGTTGTGAGACCTTCTTTGAAAGCTAGATGAGTCCCGAAAGGGACCCTCTGGCCAGGTGTATGATTGCTCAGAATTATTCCTCTGAGAGAAGAACACACCATAGAAGAGAAACATCGACTTCCCATTAGTGAGAAAGGGAGCAAAGGCTTCCAATAGCGACTGCATTCATTTAGAACGTATGAAAGAGAGAAGGAGAAGAAGTTTATATAAATGTTGATTCAAATAGAACTGTGTTCAATGATCCATAATTCTTCAACACCTATGTTGATAAATTTCCCATTGGAATGAAAAGGAAATCTATCTTTTATAACCTCCCTTATTGAGGAGCATACTAAGATTACCTTGTTAGATCCCATACATATATTTAAAAATGTTTCATCTTCTTTATGGATGAACATATCCTTCAAGTAAAGTGACATTGGATGTTAGAAAATCTTATGACTTCAAGAACTAAAAATAAACATTGGCAGACGATTGGAGAAGTACAAGATCAATGATGTTGTTCCCTCTAATTCATGGTATTTCAAAGAAGGTGATGTCCATGGATTTTTAAAAAAATGATCTTTCTTTGGTAGAGGAAGTTATAATGGGTGCGGTGCACCATCTTAGATACGATTCTTCACTATGGTCGTAGCTAAAGTGGATGACTATTCATCATGGTTGAAATCACATGAACATTTGAATCTTACAAAGTGGTATATTTATCGAAAGAATGATTTTTATTATTTTATATGAATAAATTTTATCACATGCAAGGATCATAAAACATAAATAATTCTATATTGTACATGTGTTTATAACACTACGGTGTCATTATCCTTTGTTAAGTGCATGAGTTTATTGAAACATTAATTCCCCACAGAACATGGATATTGCCATATCTAAATTGCTCTGTATTTGTATGTTGGATCACGTGAAGGAGATTCATGTGGCTAAAGTTATTTGATGACATCAAGAGATGGTGAGTTGTTTGTATGTTTGAAGGAAGCTGGCGGCGAGTTTCATGGACTTGCGGGTTCTTATTTCTAATCCGTGAAGTAGATCCGTGAATTAATTGGGTGGTTTTATTTTCATTCGATGTTCTTCTTCGATAATTACATGAGTTTGTTAAATAGGGAAGAACACAGGGGTTATATAGTAGGGGTGCATATCATATGAGTCTTTCTATTATGCAGTGATTACATCGAAGTGAGCCAACATGTAGTCGGTGATATGGGACGATGAAAGGGATAGAGAGACAAAAGAGAGACAGGAGTTTCTCAAGCAGGTGGAAAAATAGTTGATGAGGTAAGGGACTTATAGTTTTTAAAATTTTACAAAGAAAATAGCTCATGTTGAACTTCGATGTAATATATATTTTGGGATCTCTATAGCCACTATATAATGTCAGTTTGAGTTTCATGTCGGTAGATGTTGAAATTGAAGAAATCAATAATTTTGTTTCTTTACAATTGTAAGAGCAACACAGCTGTGGGTCGCATTATACGAAAAAGAGGGGATGAAATGGGATGGTAATAGGAAGATTCGGATGGTTTGAATGGTAAAAGTGCCTTATCCCAATTGGCCAAATAAAATATACCAAAAATATACTAATGGTTAGGTTGCGACCAAATGAAATACGGTCTGATCAGTTCATTGCAGCATATTTGAAGAAGGGATGTGCCTTGTGGGGATTGGGTGCATCAGCACAACCTAATAATATATTTAATTTATATGTACATTTTAAACTTAATAATTCGCCTTTCAAATGTAATTACATCTATATTTCATATTTTAACTATTGGGTTATTATAAGACACATAACACTATGATTTTTTAAACTCTTTTTATAATAGTTACATTTGTTTACATACATGTGGAGCATATGGACACCATTTTCATAAATGCGATGTGGAAACATCACACAAGACGTAAGTGGAAGTCGAGTTTGATCAATCTAGTGATGAAAGCTGATCAAAACCTGATAGAGGATGTTATGTTACGATCAAAGAAATCTAGTCTGAAGTGGTTATCTTAACAATGTGTTATTTTTAGGTGCAAGTTGATGGACACCTTTGTTAGGAATAATGTAAAGGAAGATCAAGTAGTAGGTTGATATGTATAAACTCTAGAAAGATGTGGGATGAAGCTAAGGGGCCCTAATGACACAAACAATGCAACCAGGTTATTTTACCAGAGATGTGTTAGATGGGGAAGGTTAGTAGTTCGCATTGATCATGCCTAGATCAAAACATATTTTTGATAACAACAGATGATATCATGTCATGACTGGAAGATAGTGAGGGTGATCATGAGAATGGTGATATGGTTACCTTGTGTTATTTCATGTGTTATAATAGCCCAAGGTGGGTTTTTGAAACATTATAATATGTATTTTGAATTAATTGGTAATTTGCATTGTGTTAATGTTAAAATCAATATTTCAAACGATAATTTAACGATTAAGTTGATCTCAAAAAAGCATGATAATAGGTACCTTTATAAAGTTTTTTTTTGTATGTAACAGCAGTAATAAAATAATGATAATTCTAAAATTACATGAATTTATTTTATAACTTTATTATGTTACAAAAAATTCATATTATTATAGATTTTTTTATTTTCTGATTGTGCAAATTTTCCAAATTTACAATTTACAAAATTTTAATAAAATCATTTCATTATTATAATTAAAATGTTACAAATGTTCTACATACAATTAAAATTACAATCACAATCTGAAATTCATACAATTATAATTAAAATTGCCGATTACAATTTTAAATTTTACACATACAATTACAATCATTTCGATAATAAAATTAAAATTTTACAAATATTTTACATAGAATTAAATTAAAATTACTGGTACACAATTTCACTTACAATTAAAATTTTAATTACAATTTAAATTTTATATATATACAATTACAAATTTACAAATTTAAAATTTATAATTACAGTACAAATTTACAAATTTACATATATACCATTACAATTACAATTATCATTTTGGTACATATATACCATTACAATTACAATTTTAGGAATTTTACATACAATTACAATTTTAAATTTTATATACAATTAAATTAAATTAAATTTTTACAATTTTACATGTATACAATTACAATTTTAGGAATTTTACAACAATTAGAATTACAAATATTATTTAATACGTGATCATTTAATATTACATTAATTAAGAAACATCGATCATGACTTTCATCGTGCAAACATCATATTGGACTAAAAAAAACATTCAAATTTTCTAACATCATCATGACCATGATCATCTAACAAAACACAATTAGAATTGTATAACATCTTGTCTAGCACAAACATCAAATATAGATCTCATGTGGAAATGTACATATCACATACATATATCTATAAACTACGATAAATAAACATATCTAACATGACCTAACAATATACACATCATGATGATCACCAACATGTAAATTAAGTAAAATTACAACATGAACATAAATACACGACATATATATATATATATATATATATATATATATATATATATATATATATATATATATATATATATTTGAATAATGTCAAAAAATACACAACTATAATATAAATGTCATATGTCAATTTTGGTGGTACATCATCAACGGTACTAGTTGAGAACCTACTTGATCGATAGGTAACCCAACCTCGACAAGCTGAAGTTTATCTTTTGATCATCGCATGCCGTTGATGCGGTACTAGTACTCATGTGACGAGTTATTTTCGACTTCTCATCGAGATGACTCGACATAGTCACTCAGTGCAACTACTCATGATCATAGTGCGCATTTGGATACAACGAGCTACTAACCGACATGGTCGGTGATCGACCTCCTCTCCATGATGAGTGCTACTCGATGCTAGTGGAGGAACATGTATAACGGCATGAGGTGAATGATGATCACTCCCCTAATCGTAATAATCGGATAGAGTATTAATCACTGCTCATGAACAATGATCATGTGATGTGTCTCATTCCACTCTTATAATGTGCAAGGTCCTCCTCCTTGGGTAACAGCTAAAATTAAGTAGCTCCTACGACATACGCATCGAGATGTAAATGTCACGCGGCAATGCCTCACATATGTAACGACTGCCACATGGCTTTGTTATGTCTCATAGTAGCAGGGCTTGACTCCCACCTCAATAATCAATGCCTGAAAATTTGGTCTCCCAACAATGCAGATACTATCAAGCCTACCACACAGCAAAAGGATGCACCAAGCGCACTAGCGAGGAGAGTAGTTCTCTGCCAAGACCTCCCATGATCCTTGACATTTGGCATATCTTGGTGGGCATGAGGATCCACACACAGATCATTTGGTAGCGGCAGTATGTCTTCGCCATCAGATCAATGCAAAAATATGTAAATTTTCTAAAAAAAAATTAGAAAATTTTATTTACAATTTGATAAAACAATTTAAAGGTATGTTAAGGTAATTTAAATAAAACGATGATATTACCTACATAAAATGCAGCGGCTCATATGCAGCAGAAAGAGGATGAAACATTTTTCATGATCAAACGAGAATAAGGCAGGGGATACGCACGAAGGGATACTCCTCGAATTGGCTAGCAACTCCGGTGCAACATGGGTATCCTGTGAAGCTTCGATCTGTACCTCTTGGGCATCATCATCCCCGTGCATACAGCCATCCAACTTATTTTCCTACGAGGATTTAACAAGACAAAAGTAAGAGCCTCGTCTGCGACTTCTCAACGAGAAAACAAAAAAATCTCACACAAAGAAATTTGACCCTCCCTTGTGCATGAGCACGACATCTATCTAAGGTTATAGAAATTTTCTCAAAAAAATGACAACCACTTGACAAGTTAAGCTCTTCTGTCTTAAAGAATCAACATAATATATAAAGAAAACGAGCAACTAATTCATTTCCCATCGGCCAGTGTGGCTGCTGGCAAATAGCTAAAATCGAAAGGAGAAGGCACCTCATCTCCTCACTACCAAATGCGTGATATAAAAAACTGACCTCCAAAGACTTGAAAATCTAAGGCAGTATGCTCTGTATTAATGTATCTCTTGGAATTACACCAGCTTCGACTCCTTGCTTCATAGCTAACTAGAACCCTCTGAGCAGGCAAAAATTCACTCCTCTCCTCGATAAGTCCACCTTCGTGAAACCAGATGTCTTCTCTCAGTGGGTGTGTACCATTGGTTAGGACCAACCGTGGCTATAGGTGGGCATTCCACTACTAGGATGATCTTTCAAAGAAGCAAACCATGGCCCATTGGGAAGTAGCCTCTTCATAGGGGTGGGGGGCTGTACACCTGGGGCCCTCGGTGATTTCTTGTGTGGGAGGCAGAGACATGCATCTCTCTCCCTCTCTCCACTGTCTCCCATTAGGCGGTCATGTTATGCTGATGGCATGTTGTTGTTGTTGTTCCCTCTCTCTCTCCTTTCAAGTATATGAATCATTGGTAAATACGTTTATTTATTAAATGAGACATGTATTTAGGAAGTCCTCATATATAATTTTTTCCCAACAAAAAATTTGGTGCTACAGCTAAACATACCGTGGTATTAGTGGTCTTTTTGTCGATGCACAGCAATGCACAAAAATTTTAAGCATATAGAAGCGTGCCATTTGAAGGTACATGCTTCCCTCTTGGCATTATTCATAAGTCAACGTCATGATGAAATTATAATAAACAACTGTATTGCTAGACCGATTAATAGAGGCGGGTAATGTTGAAACAAACTATCTTACCACTTAGCGTATATTTTGATGACACAGCTAAATATTATTAATCGCGGTGTAGTGCTGCGAACCACACCATTGATAGTGTCATGATATGAAATCTGATCTGTAACATGTCATGGCGAATATTTAGAATCAACGCACCCCATTTAGCTATTCATAGTGTCGATGATGCGTCTTATGAAATTCTGACGACATGACGAATTAACGGCCAAGACTTAGTGCAAATTTTTGTTAATGCTTAATTTGTGTTACAATTATAATGCAACAAATTCTTAATTATGGAAAAACAATAAAATGGTGCATTTAAGCCCATTAGTATATTAGGTACATGTTCTAAAAAATGGGTATTCCACTATTTTAAAAATTCAAAATGGATATTGGTGGGAAATCATCTTGTAATGATGGTATTCTAATGGTATTAGGTACAAATGTTAGAATTAACAAAGAAACGGATAAAGTTTATGGAGTGTTGAACTCTGAAACCTTTGAAAAGTAATCATGGTTTTTAGCGTAATATTTTACAGATTAACCATGTTCCAGAATTAATGCGAGGTTTTTATAGGTACACTTGGTCTTGCAGTTTTACCTAATAAAAAATAGCATACGGAGTAGTTACGATTTTAACTTCCTGATGTTTTAGAGACACCGTCTGAAATCTGTTATAGCAAACAGATTTCTGATAATAAGATACTTCGGGTGGAGTTTGTATGAGCATGGTGTCGGTCTGTATGTATTTTGTGTATAGTACTTTCTCTTGTTGAGCATACTAGTCTGGCAAGGATAATCATGTAACAGTGAAAAACATCTAATAAACCCTCCCCCCTTGACTCCTCTATTTTCCCATATAACAGATGTGAGTATTTTTATAAGGGGTTGTAAAAAAAATATACAGAGCCTCACCTTATGCGTACATTCTTAGAAATGAAACCAAAGACGAGTGAGTACCACAAACATAGGCGAATTCAAATGAAGTTGAAAATATATTATTTCCTTAAAGAATAACCTGGATAAATACAAATAGGAAAGCATGAGGTGAAAATGGGATAAATTATAAAAAACACGATGGTAGGCAGAATACACAAGATAGTATAAGAAGTACAGAGAGAGAGGAAGGAAGAGGATTATTGAACACAATAACGATTCATAAAGATAAATAGTATGAGCCAAGCAGGCGCCATTGTAGGAAAATAATACCTACCACGGTAAGGAAGGAAAATATAACAAAATGAAGATAGAAAAACAAAATATAAAGCTTAAAGACATCGATAATCCATTGTGTATTCCATTGATTTTCTTAGACAGCTTTGCGCAGGTAGCGGTTAACACCACTTCCATTTAAAGTATGGAACCATTACAACAAAAGAACACTTAAAATTGACAAAAAATATGTTTTTGATTGCCGCTGAAAAGGAGATTATAACCAAAAGCGTGGTAAGCCGCAAAACTTGATTCAGGCATACAACAGAGTTTGGTGGAATGAAGGATAGTTGTAAAGCCAAATGTAGTAAGGTTGTAGGAAAATGACTAGGAAGGCGACAACATGAAAATGAAAATTCGGTTAGGGTTTCCTGGTGGTGATACCTAAGCGAGTGCAAGTAGAAGGCTCACCATAGATCCACAACACCCCAGATCAACGGTGAATGGATGGGCGAAATTGACATACAAATGGTACAACACATGTGCTATTGATAAAGCAAACCCTTAATTAATTCATAATCATTGTAGATATAGAGAATTATGAGCAGTGAAAAAGGATGCAATAATAAGGTTATGAGATAATAACGATCTCGATCTATCGCCAGAACATTGATATCCTAGTACTTAAGAATTTTGGATAACGAAATCTAAGTGTAGTGGTGTAATAAATATAGAAGTACAATAATAAGGTTTTCATACTGCGTTGGTGATATCTATCGGTGATCGTCGAACCACATGGACACTCCACATATTAATCAATATCGTAATGAAAGCGAAAAGCGATATAATGCCTTCAGTATTCTTTGCCAAATTCATAATATTTACATAGGAGGTATGGTTAACAATGGTAAAGGTAAAAAAAATTGTATGCTTACTCTTATGTATGTTACAATATTGAATCCAATTAACTTTGAATGAAAACAATAAGTGTCATACAGATAGGATATACTAAAATAAAATTGCATAAAACATTAAATCTTGCATTGGTCATTGCTAAACTAATAATGGTTAATGCATAAAGTAATAAATTAGGATATCAACACACAATTTTAATTCTACATAAATAATGGTGAATTAAGTCTCATATATATAATTTTCAATTTAACATTTAGATGTTTTTTTAAAATCCAATAATGCTTAGCTTAATGTAGAAAATTTGCAATTTTACTTCTACATAAATTTTAGTAGGGAAATGATACGGATAAAATATAATTTCTTTGCATCTTATTCTTATTTTAATTTTTTACAAAAAAATTAGTTAAACTATAATTGAAAGTAAGTATATATATATCTATATATATATATATATATATATATATATATATATATATATATATATCTATATATATATATATATATATATATATATATATATATATATATATTCAAATTTACATTTAGATATTGTTTTTAATGTCCGATGATATTTAAAATTTGAATGCACATAAACATTGATAAATTTACGAGTAATAAAAATACATATTTTTTTTTAAATGATATTGATAGCGTTTATAAGTAATTAGGGATAGAGTAAAGTGTATTAATATTATAACTTTATTAATTAAAATAATGCTATTTTAGCGAAATTATATTTTAAAAATATTATGGATCATATTAACAAATCATTTCATTTTTTTTAATTATATTTCTACATATATGTAGCACATTAATTTCAATGGATTAGTGGCCTCTTAAGAATATGTCAATTTAAAAAAATGAAAAAAAAATGTGTTTATTTGGAAATTGACGTTATAATAATATTTATGCATTTATTTAAAGCAAAAGAGCCTGTTGTTTAAACTTTGGAATGCGGAAATCAAGAAACCAACAAGCGCGCCTTTAGTATGTTGTATTTTAGATCAATAAAATGTGAATAGTGCAAATTAAGTCTTTCAAGGTATTGTTGGATTTTGGTACAAAATAAAATTTAAAAAATAATAGATATCTTGCTCCTAAAAAAACCATGAAATAGGTACAAAAATAAGAATTAAAAATCAAACGATTGCAACCTCAAAAACCATGACAACAAGATTATGCTAAGCGACACCAATTTACACAATTTTAATTAGAGTAGAAAGTTATTAATAAATTAATGCTTACATGGAGCGCAATGATGATGAAATTAGGACAACCCAGAGTTGGCTTTCAGTAGTTAAGAAACGTATTCCTCTTGGAGGTCACATGTTATTGATCGTGATTGTCACAATTGCCCCTCATGGCTTTAGAAGAGATAGATGCCCCGATGGACCCGTTGAAAATTTGATGCAATATTATTTCAATAGTGAACCAACGGAAGCTGTTAATTTTTATTTTGGATTTTATGAAGTTAAAATAATTGTCGGTTCATTGGATAATTTAGGAAATCAACATGCTTTTCCGGTTTCTTGTCATTCATATGAATTGATGTTTTTGTTATGGAAAATATTCAGCGAGCCATAGATTGTTGGAACCCTCTATTATTAAGTGCATCTGTATTTCAATTCATGCTTCAAATTAGAAAATGGTGAAATATCATTTTGGTGAAGTGTTACCATGTGAAAAATGTTCTAGGGATCTTTTCATTTAACAACTAATCCACGAATATGAGTGTATTTTTAGAGATTTTGAATTCATGGAGAAAAAACTTGATAAATCTCCCGATAAACAATTAATATTGAAGATGAATGGAAAACATGATGATTTTAAAGAAATTAACTTCAATGAATATTATAATAGGTAAATAGAAAGAGAAGGAACTAACATGCAACATGAAGTAGAAAAGAATCTGAAAGAAAAGGGATTTTATTAATTTATCAGGTCAAAGAGATTTTCCAATAGTTATGAGGTCGAACAAGTACATTAAGTAAATACAAGTTAGAAACTTTTGGAAGCTATTTTAAGTAAAATTTTTATTGTCGTGGTGACACTAAATCAACAACTTCAAGGGAGAATAGAACTCTATATCATAAGACTTTTGGTGCACAATATGGGGCCCATTTTAAGCCGACCATATGGGGGGTACATGCGTAAAAACTATTTATGAACCTAGCAAATGGACTTACTCTTTTGTTATAATTTCTCTTGATATTGGTAAGTCACATGCAAGAAATTATATGGGAAGCAAATAGGGAGGTTGCAAATACTACAACTAGTAACCATTCATATTTGTGTGGGAAGAAAATGGGGGTGGCACGGTCTATTTTTTTTTCTTGGGTTGGCAAGTGAAGTGTGAGAATGAAAAAATCATAACCTTCTCTACAACATGGACACAGCCTTATAATCAGTGACATGAGGATGATAAATAGAATGAACATGTGTAAATTTTATGTGACCACATGTGAATCCTTCTACAGACATGGACATGGTCTTACACTTTCAAATGACAAGTAGGTGATGATTTGAACCAAATAGTGCATAATGACTGTCTCATGCACCTGATTCTTGCTTATCCTACGGTGTCACACATTCATCATCTTAGTTATACTATAGCTTATGGTTTTCCCATAAGTGGAAACAATTCATTCGATCATACCACTCAAGGTTGTTGTAAAACTTTAGACGATAGAGTTGGAAAATAAGTGAAATCAAGGAGGAAGGAAATGACAAAGATTATTCACTACAAGGAAAAGACCCTCTAGCGGAGGTTATAAGGGAGGTTTAGTGTTATGGAGTGGCCAAAATTGTCAAAAAAACGTTCGCCTCTGACATCGTTTATGGTTACAGAGGTTTGTGGGCTTTAATAGGAATTCAGCAAACTAAAAAAAATGGGCGGTGGTGTCGAGATGTTTTTCACCCAGGTGCACCTTTCAACTTTAATGCAGTGCGTACATGCGGCAGCGCCACGAGCGATTTCGATCCCATGCCTGAGATCATTTGGAAATTAATAAGCACATAGGGTGTAGTGTTGAATGCATACACAATGCATGAGGCCATATAATTGGCCTTGGGGTTATTGTGGTGCCATGGAAATAATATCAATACATGGGTGTGTATACTTATATAAACGCATTAGTGCACATCATATCCTGAGAAAGAGCGCCAAGATTTATAGTAGTATCCATCCTTGTTGATTGCCCTTAGATCGTAAATATGTGGGGTGTATATAAATCATTAAGCATCCCCAGTGCACAATATCACACAAAACACCAATATTTATAGTGGTATCGGTATTTGTGCGATGCTTACATAGGTACGTACTAGCGACATCACGTATAAGGCCACATAAACGCCATCGATTATTGTAATTCTTGACATACTGGTTTTCATGTTAGTATTTTTAGAAACATCGACATGTAATGATCAATAATTCATGATTTTTTTTAAATTCTCGACATATCTTATAACAATATTCATATAGATCCTTTTTATTATTCACATTTAAGTGTAATGAAAGAAACATAAATAGATAAATTAAGACATATTTTATGATTATATATATATATATATAAAGATATAAAGACAATATCATACAAAATGGGGCAGTTATTAGTATCTGCTTGTCTTTCAATTGGGACACTATGTCCATTACATTAAACAAAATGTCGTTCCATAGGACATATATATTTTAAAAAAAAATAAAAACGCCTTGCTTTGATATCCAAACATATAGATGTGTTCATACCTTGTACTTCTATCACTACTAGAACTCCTTTCATGACTTAGGTTATTTTAGGAATTGTTTTGTTCATGACATTGATTGTTTTTCTTCTTCTTCTCCTTCCATCTATATTATAAAAATAAATTGTAATAAATTAATATGTATTTGTGAGAATAATGAAAATTAGAATATTAAGTAATATATACATATTGAGTGAAAATAAAAATGACATACCATAGAAACAATTGACTCATAAAGCGCTTACACATTCTTTCAAACCATGTACCATGCCATCTTCAAATTTACTTGTTAAGTATGATTCCATACTTTGTTTCACTATATGATTTTTATACCCCTTGCATCATATATTTAATATAAAATTTTTGTTATTAATTAGAGCGGAAAACAAGTAAAACAAGATCGATAGATGCTTACAAATTCACAATTAATTTAGGTAATACTTGACATATACTCTAGCTTATATTTAACTTGATTTCAATCAATTCATACATGATGGTTCTTTTTTGTATGTACTTCTTTTTGAAGACGTTAAATGATGATTTTTTAAAAAAATTAAAAAATAAAAAAATTAAATCTGAATTAAGTTATTTATAAGGAAGTAACAATTATAAAACGAGATCAACGTATTTTCTTCCTTGGCGTCATGTTTTATGATACTTGAGAGATACGTTCCATTTTCTTTTCTTACAACGAAAATTGCAATTAATATTTAATACTAAATTGTTTATTTGTTGTAACTAATGATTGAAAAATTCCAATGATGCCATATTAAATTTGTTCCGTTGTTTGAGATGGATCCTCTCCCGATGTAGGTTGTCCATTTCTTTGACCATCTCCTTTTTGCTTTTTTGGACATTCTACTATTATTTACGATATTGTGATGTCTTTGAGATATTCATAATCTTCCTAAAAATGTAACCCTTGAAAATAAAATATTTAATTTTTATATTGATATATGAAGAGTAAATATAACAAGTGATATTTATAAATAATTACAGACAAACATTTAAAGGAATATTACTTTTTCGATCCTTCTTTTTGTTGTTTTACATTTTTATTAAAATTATGACGTATCTCATTGACAATTCTCTAGAAACTCTTCTACTTGTAGTTTAGATAAAATTTGGTTCTTGGAAACATTTAGTTGATTTTTTTATACATTATTATATAAGTGAAAGAGGCATTGCGATGGTACACTAGATCCCTCCAAACTTTGCACAAAGTTTCCCCATTCGTTAACCTTTAGCACCACTCCCATATGAGCTAAGAAGCAATTCATTTTGATTTTCATGTTCTATTTTTATTTTCTTAGAACAACATTCCTTTTAAGGTTGTTGGTCCTTGTAGAACATCAAATAGATGTGAATTAATAAATCATTTTGACACATGTTATCTAATAATTTTAAGTATATTATTAATGGTAATTAAAGAAATTTATATTGGATCAAGTATTTTTCATTCTGATTCATCCTTGCAATTTTCCATTAAACTGCAACTCATACGGTCCTAGATCAGGAAATAATCATATCAAGCTTAGTTTTTGTGGCTGCATGGTACATAGTAAACAATACATATTAGTTAAACTTGTATAGTTCAAAAATAATATTTTTATAAGAAATTTACTGAAGAACTTGCCTTTTTTTTCTTTTCTTGATGTGTTATCGAGTAGTTTGTTACTTGATCTCAACATGGAGTCATTTCTTTATCAATATAGAAACCTATACCATATCATTCATTAATATATTTACAAATATATTTTCCTTTTAGTACTGAAATAAATGCAGAACAGAGTTACCTTTCATGAGGTACCCACAGCGACCGATACATTGGGGTATTAAAAAAAAAACTAGCACCATGATGTAATAGACCATATGATGCGTAGGGTATTATAAACATTTTATAGCGATGCAATGGAAATAGTATGGTTACTATCCACATAGATAGATTGTAAGTACCCTATTTAGATGAATTGCAACGTTGAAAAACATTTTACAATTTTTTATTACACGGTACTATACGGTGCGTTAATATATCACAGCCTGCTTGGTACATAGGAGTATGCGAGTGCATGATAAATAAAAATCCATTTTTTAAAAATTTTACAAATCGGCAGATAGTTAAAGTCCCGAAAACATACAAGTATTACATGGGTTGGGATATCAATACAAAATGAAAAACTGTAATTCTAAAATTTATGAAATAGGAAAGAAAGGGGAAAAACAAAAAATCAGGGTTCGAGAACAAAATGGATAAAGCTGAGGAAAAAAGTAAAAAAATAATCAAATTTAATCACGAGATGGTTGGAAATTCTATGATACGGGGTTTGAATCACCGGATGTTTGGTTTCGATTGTACGAATACTTTTTTTGAACGTATTTATTTGATCAAGTTCCCTCGTGCTCTCTTACTGCGGTCTATCTCATGATATCAAGCAATTTAAGCAATGAAATAATGAAAGAATGTTAGTATTTAAAAATTATTTTATGAAATTAGATTTTTAAATATTTTCATAATTTTTAAATTGCCACTTTTTTCGCAAAATAGAGTTGCCACATTGCGTTTGACCGTGGCCGTGTGGAAAGTTGTAAATACTTAGGTGTGTCACGAGTAATACAAGCATACGAGTCGCGTGTTGCGCAATGTTAAACATGGGCTTTGTATAAGTTCGCTTTTTGTATGGTCATAATAATAATGATAATTCTAAAGTACATGAATTTATTTTCATTATTTTCTAAACTTTATTATGTTACAAAATTCATATTATTCTAGATTTATTTATTGATCAAATGTTGCACCGTTACAAATTTAAATATTGTAATAAAATAATTCACATTAATACAGTTAAAATTTTACAAATATTTTATCAGTTACAATTAAAAAAATTACAATTACAATTAAATTAAATTGCAATTACAATTTTAATTTTATACAATTACATTTACAATTTTGTAAATTACATTTGTTACAATTAAAATTTTACGAATACACACATACAATTACAATTACAAATAAAATTACAATTTTTAATTTTACATACAATAACAATTTTACAATTTTTCACTATATACGGCAATTTAATAATTTCTGATAAATTAAATATTACAATTTTATTAAATTTTACGACAAATATTTTACATCTGATTAGGTTAATTACAAATAAGCTAATTTTGCAACCATAATTTAAATTTCAATTTCAATTACAATCACAACATAATATTTTAATAAATATCACGCGTTCGTTTAATATTAGTTAATTAATAAATATCATCCAGTCATGATAACCATTGTACAAACATCATATTCGATAAAATCACATTCAAACATCAAATTGTATTATATAATAACATCATCTATACAAAACATCAAATACATCTCAGGTCAAATAGCTCATCTTTATCACATATACCCACATCTATCCGCAAGCTAAACATTAAATGAAAATATCTAATGACACAACAATATGCACATCACAATGATCCTTGTATAAATTAAGATACAAGCGCAGCATGAACATAAAATACATGGACCATATATATATATACATATATACAACTAAATAATGTTAAAAAATATACAACTATAATATAAATGTCATGGATCGGTGGTGATAGATATTACAACATCAATAGGAGTACAAGTGGAGGCCCTGCCATTAAATGGTGCGACCTCGTGATGCGATGGTAAAACCTTCTAGTGATCATGACCTACTCTTGATGGTGCATCGGTACAGTGGTAGTACTGGCAACATCAGCCAAGCGTGTAGTAGTGGTATGCGATTCAATGTAGGTCTGACCCTCTATGATGCATTAGTCGTACAGCAGCAGTCATTATTGCCGATGGATGTTGCAGTACAACACGATTAGATATTGGCGATGGTGCATCCTCATCTCCATGATGATTCCTAGATATTTTATGGATCTTCATGCTCATCAGTAGTGCGAGTTGAACAATCATGAGATGATGAGCCGCTACTCGAGGATTTTCCATCACGTATTTGTACAGCTCCTTCACATATAGCATTAAAACAATCCTCCTCATTGTCATACTTGATTGTCATAGCTCCTACTACATGCAGCATCAATTTGTACATATATACGAACATGCCTCTCCACATCCGTAATAGCCTATCATCAGCATGTCTACGGCAATGGCAGGCACGATGCCACCTCAACGATCAATGCAGGTTGGTTGCCCAACTCCATCCCTGTCTCCCAGTCTTTCAGTTGACCGGCACAGCAAAGCGTTACCGATTACATAGCGGAGAATGTCTCTACTGGCGTTGGCCTCATCACGATGTGATGCCAGCATACGATACATATCCTAATCCTTCAACAAGATCCCCCTTTAGATCTAGTAATTCAAACATCTCTGCATGCATCAAAGAGCTTGATATGCAGAAAAAATATATACAGTACACAACAATAATTGAACGAACACCATTACAATTTAATAAAAACAAGTTAAAGAACATGTTAGAATAAATATAAACTGATAATATCATATGTGGCTCATCACATGCAGCAGAGGATATACAGCACACCCTGTAATCCTAATCCCGGCAACAAGAACATGGCACCATAATGAAGGGATCCGGCTAATCGATAAACTTGTAGCTAAATAAATGCCGGCCATCATGGAAATATCACACAGGCTGAAACATAGTATCTCCCCAGTGGGCATCATACACACACATACATGCGCATACGGGCACTCCAACATCGACTAGCAAGAGGCATTAGTAAGGTAGACGCCTCATCTCACAGAGCCTCTTTCAAAAAAATAAATAGAACGACTCTGCGAAGCAAAGAGAGACCGGCCTTCCTTTTGGCAGAGCACGACATCTATCTCTGCAGTAGGTACAAAAAATACAAAAAGAATAGTGGGCCACGACAGAGCCAGGCTCATATCAGGAAAGATCAACATAATATAAAGGCGGCGATGCATCGCTCATCAACACAGTGTTGGCAGAAAAATGGTTGAAATGATAAGTGAGATACACGCACCTCACACATCTACCAAATGCACGTATACATAATAACCTCACCGTGCACAAAACTGCGAAAGGAAACCGATACATATTAACCAGATTTACCTTTTAGGCCAGCTAACTCACTCCACCCTTTCAGACAGTATAACCTACAGGAATAGAGGGAAAATCCACCCCTCCCTCGGTGCTACATAATAAAATAAATATCCTCCTTAGTGGGTGTGTACCTTTGGTCGGGACCAACACAGGCACATTCGATGG
The DNA here is from genome assembly GCA_034641835.2 of Pinus albicaulis. Classification (NCBI taxonomy): domain Eukaryota; kingdom Viridiplantae; phylum Streptophyta; class Pinopsida; order Pinales; family Pinaceae; genus Pinus; species Pinus albicaulis. Next base: position 196,479 of record JAXQQM020062873.1, on the reverse strand, counting down.
GCATTCCCTTCTAGATAAGATATCTCAAAAATACACACTATAGGCCTTTAGGGAAGTAGCCTCCTCATAGAACTTGAAATTTCATCTATAAGATTCACACAATTATCTGCTTGTAATAGGAATGAGGTATGCATCTCTCCCTCTCTCATACCTCCCAGCAGCAAATCATGTCATCTTGTTCTACCTGTTTTATTTGATGTTCCTCCTCTTCTCTTTGAATCATTGACTGACATATTAAATAATTTTTTTATTAAAACGAGACATGTATTTAAGGAATATACATATATATATATATATTTTTGAAAAAAAAAATGAGCCGGTCGTGCATACAAAAACGATCCTTTTTTTGATTCACATGCAACTTGTGTTTTGGCGCGCATGTGATGCCCCAGTAAATACAAATTTTGCCCGGCCTCGGTGCGAGCTAAAATTTTTCAGCATGGGCAAACTATATCGATGTTAGAATAAGCGGTGCGGTCAACGATATATGCCTCGGAAAGCGTATAGTCGTGTGATGCATAACTACCAAAAAGTACATAGTTGTGATTAGCGGTCTTTGCCAGTAGCATCATTGCCCCGCTCGAATGCCGAATGCGATGCTGTGACAGACTGCTAGGGCGGATAATTAACATCAGCACCACACTACTATTGATAATTCGAAAGCAGTTACTGGCTAAATAAAGCATATAGCATTTTATTTTTCAATTTAAAATAATGAGGGCGCCTTTTAATCTTGCCGAGGAAATAGTGTAGATATAGTGCGTGGAGTTTTATAGGTGCCTTTGGTATGTACTTACAACACCCGGTGTGAGATTGTAATTAACTGTTGATGCAGGGTAGTTCCTAACTGCCTTTGGGATGTTTCGATTTTGGAAGCGATTTTTGATGATGCAAGGCGAAATATTCGTAAAAGCAGGTGCGGAATAGTTGTAAACACGTTTTTGGCCATAATTTTTTTATTGCTGTATTAGGTGTGTGTTTTATAGGCGCACCCGTGCTCTTGGATAAAGACTTTTACAGACATGTTTCTATTTTGGCTTGTGATCTTTTATGATGCACCGAGTACAAAATATTTATTGAAAGCAGGTGCATTACGTAATAGGATTTCGGGTAGGTGTACATCGTGCAGTATCAGTGTACCAATGTTTTGCGTGCACAAGGCTTTCTATGGTAGAGCGCACAGTGAGTCGAGAGCTCGAGAACCTTTGAAAAAATGAAAAATACGGGTTTTGTATTTTTTTCTTTATTTTACCCTTTTCTAGTGCACGTGGTTTATAGGCGCCTTAGGTTCTATTTCTTATGAATGCCCAGGATGGGTTGTGTTTAAGCGCATTGTTTTATGATACTTTTGATGCGATTTCATAATACTGCAAGGCGGTTTTCGATTTTAGTGCAGTGTTTTATAATTCATAGTGTGATATTGTGAAGCAGGTGCTCCTAATACGGCCCCTTGCAGGGGCGGTCATATGGAGTGCATGGTGTCGGTGTGCCAATGTCTTGTGTGCTGCTTGGTCTTGATGATTTCCCTGAAACATGATGCGATTTTAATGATAAGCACAGAACGGCTGTCAGCCAAAACCCTCTGTTTCATGACCTCCTCTAACCTCACTTCAGAAACGGATGTATGGGGGTATTTTCTATGGGGTTCCTCAAAAAAATATGCTAGAGGGTCTTTTCCCTTCATGGTGATTTCAAGAGAAGCTAAGATCCTAAACCATAGTGGGTAGAAAAGGATGGTGACACCCCAACTGGATCTTGTAGTTTGCGACAATCGACCCTTGATGCCACATCCTACCGAGGGCTCAATTTCGAAATGGCGTACAACTGCTACCTTAGCATGATTTGCTCGGCCTAATATTATAGAAGGGAGCGAGAAGTGGTTTGGAAATTTCAACGGACAATTTGGGATAAACCATGTGTTGGCCTTGGCATGAGCGCAAATGGTTGTTGATGGTGGTTGTCTTACGACTTCAAGCTCCGATAACGCTGTCCAGTTTTTTGACACTTGGTTGTTATTTTCATAATTCTAGAGGTAGTTTGGTTGTTACGTTTTAGTTGTTCTTGTTCAGCAAAGTCGATGTAATTCATAATTTGGGAGGTTGAAGGGTATTTATTATTAAGATTCTACTTATATAAATTGCTTCCCATACCATTTTTTTAACGTGCTATTATAAATTCTCAAATACTAAATTAGAACAGTTTCTTCTCTCTTCCATTTATTTGATGTGAGGCTATGGAAGAAAATATTACTCATCAGTATTTACTCCCGATGGATTAGATCCTAGCTACCTCGAGTAGGTAAAGATGTAATTTGTGAATCCTGAATGGGGAATTTAGAATTCATAATTTTGATTAAAATCTTACCATTATTTATCGATAGTTTGCTGAAAAAAAGGAGTTATGCTTCTTAGAGGATAGGGAATAAATCATGATTTTCTAGGAATCTTTCGTTCAATCTTCGAAAACTCTAACTCTATTCAATTTTGTTGCAGAATTTCCCTCTTTATTAAGTGCGCCGATAAGGCAGGACAACATAAGTTCTCTTAATAATATATCATATGTTTTGCACATGCGGCCTTATGCCATACGATTTTTAGCACTAATTCAAACCTTTATATGTGTATACCTTTAGGATTTGAAATGCCTTTCGAACCAGTACAGTTCAATAACTTGATTGATGATAGTTTTGACATTATATAATATTCCATTGCGGTTCATGATGATGTGACATGGATGACACATGTTTGAATTTCCATGAGATGTTGAGTTTAATACGGTGAAGATTGCATCGACGTTGTGGAGACAAGTGTTGAAAATGTTAGATTGAGCGATAAATCTCAAAACATTATCACTCACGAAACCTCACCATATATAATGCCTAATGACATAATTATAAGTAAAGTAGGATTATATGATGTATTTTTCCTTTTTGGTTATTATTAATGATAATTTGTAAAAATTTTAAATATTAATAATAGTAACAATTTTTATAGTTAAGCTCAATTAGTGTGTTTTTGTAATTAAAGCATGTTTTCTATTGAGAGGCGATTAAAGAACCTTTTCTCTCAATATCATCAGGGTCATGTCTGTAGTTGAAGCCAGTGATCGCTAAATAGATCTGCATGGTACAAATTTTTGGTAAATGTAATAATCATAGATATCTATGGTTAGTGAACCATATAGTATATTATTATATCTCGAAATAGAAGGGATATATTGTGTTGAGTTTTTTCTCTTCATAGCTTATTAACTTGTTTTGAAAAAAATACTACATTTTTGTATAGTTTAACATTAAAATATTGATTCTTATTTTTATTTTTAATATTGTTTTTAATATATTTATTTCAAATATAATTGGTTCACACCTTTTGAAATGATTATATTCGCACATTCAAATATTTATTGAATTTTTAGAAGTACCATCAAAGCATTGATGAAGTTATTATTTTTTTGACCAAAATATTTACATTTTTATAGGTTTAACATTAAATATTGACCTTTTTTTAATATATTTATTTCAAATATAATTGGTTCACACCTTATTTCAAATTATTTTGTGGACATTCAAATATTTATTAGATTTTGTTAAGTTCTATCAAAGTATTGAGTTGTTGTAATTTGCATTTCTTGGTAATTTCCTTCGAGTTTTTGGGTAAAAGCCAAAGTTTTTAAAGAGGTAAGGCTAACCATTTGATGGAATGGTTATTGGTTTTTGCTCTGACCACCGGTGAGGCCCTTCCGAACTTGGTCCCTTTACCCTCCCCAATATCCATTTTTGTTACCATATTGATTCGTTCTTGTCTTCGGTTGTCGTTACGATCTTGATTTATTCTCGCCATCACTTAGGTGAAAAGATAGGTTATGTGGTGGATTAGCCTTCTCTTGTAGGATAAATTCTATTTTAAATCCTTCTCCTGTGTATACTCAACATCGATAGATAGTTGATTGTCGGAGTGTATACGGGAGGTTTAGAATTTTGAATCAAGCCCCCTACATTAACTTCCAAATCGGGTCTGCAGGTGGCTCAATCGTTGGGAGTTTTCACCAAATGAATTTCAATTTGATGGTATGAGGATTTTGTGTTCCTTCAACCTTTCGTTGAGCTCATTCCTCGGAAGAATTTGTCGATAGGGAGTATTCCTCGGATAATTTGTAAATCATTCATCCATTCATTTCGAGTAGGGAAGGCATAGGTGGTTCAAGCGAACAACAAACATCAAAAAGCGAGTTGCGGAGGGTTGTCATGTAAAAGGTAATTTTTTTCTACCATTTTATGCATAACACTGTTTTTCTACTATTTTCCTTTTTCTATTGTTTTCTTTAAGAGTAACCATTTTTTATGCATTCATTATTTTGTAGATTTTTCTCCAGTTTTGTTGAGAGTTTTCTTAATGGTGAAAAGTAGTTTATGTGATGACCAACGAGTTGCCACAACGGTGACCCGCAACAACTTAGATAGGTCACCATTCTTTGACAAATCATAGGTCCATCATACGTGTATGTTTGTCATTTTGTCGGTAATCACCACTTAGTCACTTGTAATTGGTGGAGTCATTTGTCACTTGTTTGCCCACCATTCCTAAGAATAGTAGTAAGACCTTCTTTTTATCTATGATCCGGTGGAAATTGGTGACCACCTTCTATTCCACGGGGCCCCATTCATTGTCTCTTTAGAGTTTTTGATTTAAAGCTGACTTACTATTTTAGCATTTTTGGTCTCGAACTTAGAGCGTTTTGAGGACCTAAACGACGTTTTTTACAGGCACGTGCCTCGAAAAATATGATTGTGTTCTATAATAAATATTTGTAATTAAGTAATTGTAGTCCTCGAGATAGATCTTTCTAACGATGTATACATGTGCATCAGAATGGAGATATTATGCCAAGATTCTGACCCTGGGCGAAACACCAATTCACCCAAATGGGGCCCATAGTTTTGGTGCTTCATCTCGGGTTAGTTTTGGGATGTTTGGGTTTTCCATTATTTTCTACAATAAATAGGCCATGAGCCTAATTATAACAGAGTTCATGGCTATAAACGCCACATATCTTCTCGGACAAACTCTTAGTGCCTAGCTAGTTTATTTCCATTTTGTGCGTAAACAAATTTACATTCTTTGATATTAATGAAATGAAGTGTTATTTCCATAACATCTTTGTATTTGCTTGGTTATATGTATGTATTATTTTATTTGTAGTCACAGCCATGAAAGTGGGATCGGTGGTATCGAGCTGATGCCTTTCCTCGATCCTTATTTGCATGTCCCCAACGAGAATGCAGGTATAAGGAGTTAGGGATTGACTGTTTTTGAACCTTTGTAGATGAAAATAAAGATGAGGGAAGCGGAGTATCCTATCAAAATAATTCTTGAAAAATCCCTTGAGAACAGAAAGGAATGCGATGATGGTCAACAGCCCAGTCCTTCAGCAGTACTCACAGCATTTACATCCAACAGTGACCACTCTTTGGAGGCCAAACTCCCTTTAAGGTAAGTAAACTTTGACATTCCCATATTTGAGGGTCAAATAGATGCGGAGAATGTTGTAGATAGATGGTTGAATCTATTAGAAGGATATTTCTTGGTTCATGACTTTCCCACCTAGAAGATTATTTTTGCCTCCTCAAAGCCTACCCCGTGTAATTTGGTGGGAAACCTCTTTATGAGAAAAAGGATGAGGCAAAAACCCTCTACGATTTCTACGGCCTTACCACTTGGAAATGGTCGATACACCATCCAAAAAGGAACAATAATATCCGGAAGTGGGGAGGCTGTGAGGACAAGTACATACAATGGACCACCTGCTGACAGCAAAGGGATCAGATGTGCATGAAATTTTGTGATTTTTCCATACCCATGAATTTGGGTGTCAGATATTCAAAGAAACATTTGGTGCTAAAGTATCTCGATTGTCACTACACGGATACATTCATAAATGGAGTTCCTCGATATCTCCTCATTAGGTGCTGGTATCTAGGTATGGTTCAATCGAGTAGAAATTAAAACGAGAAGAAGCGAGACTTTAGATCTGCGAGTCAAAAACGAGGAAAGGTTCCCTAAGCAGCGAGAACAATCAAGGCATGGTGACGAAGACAACTAGTAAAAGCCACGACGAAGAACAACAGGAAACGAAGAGGACGTGGTAAGTGGTGTGGGTTCATATTATCTCACACTCACAACAAAAGTGAATATCGGGCCAAGTAGTCGTAGTGGCGAGAATGAGAATTAAGATCGAATGCATGCTACGACTACGAATCAAAAACTTGTTCAAAGTGACAAATGGAAACATATTATTGATGCGAATGACCACTTTTCACACGAATATCCAAGGAGAATTTGGAAGATCTAGAAGGAAGCGAGAAGACCATAGAGGAGAAGAGCATCTCTTCCACTCCTAGATGTGGAGTAGTGTTCCCTTGCTATAGTTCATTGTACGATAATGGGAGCCAAAAGAACGCCATTTCGAGAAGATATTTGACGAGCCGGTTGGGCTTCAGGCCACCGCCCATCCATACACCATCGGATGGCTTCACCGAGGACGAGATCTCGGCGTACGACCAAAAGTGCCACTTCCTATAGCATGAGCCCTTCACGGATGAGGTATTATGAAATTTCTCCTATTGACGTTCCCGATGTATTATTAGGCCAACAACTACTTGTGGAGGTGATGTACGACCCCATGGTCCAGACCTCGCATTATTGACGGTACTTTAGAATAGGCGCCTACGGAATGCAGAGAACACCACCTTCTAGCTATCTCCTTTGAGTGACGCAAAACAATATATGAAATCATTTCCCAAGCCGGGGCGCTCGCCGATGATCGCGGAGCAGAAGAACAACATGACCATGACCTCTGACAGAAGCTCCTACGCGACAGCAACAAATGTACAAGGTTGTAGATATGGGGACATCTTCACCCTCACCCACGGTTACTCTGCTTGTTAGGTCGAAGCACCTACGTGATCTTACCCAGTGCAAGCTACCTAATGGACTGATCTATCGACACTCTATTCTGAAGAATGATGAAATCAGAGCGGTTTAGGAGCTTCTATAGAAAGGTCACATGCGAGGTCGTTCCTTCGCCCTATGGAGCGATAGTGTTGGTACACGAGAAGAAGGACGGGACTTGGAATACAGCAGTAACTATGCGGCATTGAGCAGATCAGCATCGAGGTCGTGCTCGATCCACGGATTGATGACCTTCTGGACCAACTGAGGAAAAATATTTGACAGATCAACCGAAGTGCAGGTATCACTAGGTACCAAAGCAGACCCTCGATGTGTAGGAAGACTACCTTGAAGCCCGAGGAGGGCCCTTTTCGAATAGGCTGGTCATGCCTTTTAGGGTTCTGATACTCTTACTGACCTTCATGGGGTTGATGGATGACATCTTGCGGCCATTCACTAATTTATTTGTAGTGGTGTACTCGGATGACATTCGATCTTGACCATACTTTGAAGAGCATACGACATCAGGCAAGTCCTCCAAAAGCTGGAAATAACCTGAGTTGTGTGCCAGATTTGGAGAAATGCACATGGAATAACCCTGGTTGATATCTTAGATAAATTATTGATGAAAGGGGTGCATGTGGATCCAACCAAGATCAAATTCATTGAGTTAGCACACAACCACTCTAACAAAACTCATGACTTTACGGGTCTTGCTAATTTCCAGCGAGGAGTTTGTGTGGGGTTCTCTCATCACCAGCCCACGAGTGAAGTCACCAAGGGTGGGCAAAAGAAAAAATTCTTTTTCTCGGAATCTCGCCAGGCTGTTGTAGGCGAAACCTCCCCGCCTGCATTTCGGTCCCAATTTTCACATTACGAGACTTGCAACAACCATTTGAGATCGAGACGGATGCTTCTAACTATGCTGGTAGGGTGGTTCCTTACTCAGCAGGCATCCATTGGAATATCATGATGATAAAATTTGTCAAACCACAGTTCTAAGTATCCCACTTATGACAAAGAAATGTATTCCATTATGCGGAGCTTGTAGACAATGAGGAGCATTACATTTTGGGAAGGAAAGCTGACATCCATAGACCATCGACACTTCATACGGACACGAGGAAGTTGACGAACGATTTCCACCAGTGGTCACATATACATAGCAGTTTCATTTGAACATCAGAAGTACGGGAAGGGTAGCACAGTAATGTTGCGGTACTCAGCGAACCCTGGGTTGCAGCGCTAACCACCATTTCTCAACTCTTATGGGCGGAGACTTGTAATTGGCCACTTCTCTACAAAGAGAAATCCAAAAATTTTCACACATACAAGGCACTCTTGGGGGATACGCAAGTTCCAATTTTCACCTCAAGATGCATTATTGTGTCCTTGGGACACCTTTGTGTTCCTTCATGCGCATGCCAAGATGATATGGGAAGCACACTTCCTGATCGTGTCCAGGCATTTCGGGGTTGAAAATAGTGGCGGTACACAGTATTTCTGTGTGGGAACCTTGATAGGATTTCGGGAAGTACATCCCAGTCCCACCGCTGTAGCCATTGCCAGCGCACATCGAAGCCAGGCCCTGTTCTACACCCCTAGTCGACGCAGAATCCATCTCCATGGATTATGCTTTGTATACATACACTAACCCATAGTAACTATGTTTTCATGTTTTAAAATGATTCTTAAAAATGGCCATTATGGTAGCCTACAAGAAGAATATCACGGTAGTAGTGAGTTTAACCTAAACGAAATTATCTACACACGAATCTTATATGAAGAAAATAAACAATAGTTAGAGCATAAAACATAAAATAGATAAACACAATTTTCCCCAGATCCAGAAATCGAGATGACCCGACTTGATTTTTCATTATATTCCTTTTGTTGCTTGCATATATATACATCTTAGAAGCATACATATACTAATCCATTAACCACAGATTAGAAGACATAGTAGTTCCCGCCAGCCAGGATCTACAAAATACCGGGGGTTGAAAGCCCATGTTACCCTAAAAAACCATGTACCAAACTCATACACAAAACATAGGTGGAATACACTGTAAGGTGGGGCCTTGCCCTGCAAAAAAAAATTTGTGGCCTTTACCCTGAACCACAGCGGTCTGCTTGTGACTATGCCGACGCAGCGTACGGTGTTTGGGGCTAGTCGTGGAAAGAATATAACAGACACAACATTCTCCCCACTTGTTGTTATCTTTCCACAAAGGGCCACGGGAGAGGAAACTGTCTGGCGGCACTTCTTCAACACCATTGTTTTCTCTACACAAGAGAACTTGAGTGCTCACGAAGTGCCATTGATGCATCTATGACATTCTTCAAAGTGTCCACCTTTACATTAACACCTTTTATCCTCAGCCATATACTATGAAGTGATGTTGGAACATCAATATGCTTGTCTTTTGAATGATAGCGGTTCTTACTTGAAAATTTCACTTTGGCTATCATAGTATGTTCTGCTTGTTGCTTCTTAACTTGAACGTCTCTGCCTTGAACAGAAAGCTTCCTTGCTTGCATGAGAGTGGAAATTTTCTCATACACATGTAGTTGAAAACACTTACTATCGGCTTGTCTTTTACTCATCAAGCTGACACACTTTTTCTCAAATAGGCTAAATACCACGCCACTTGTAGATCTTCTTTGGTCCAAATCTCGGCCAGTGCACACTTTCAACAAAACCATGAATATCCCATTCTTTCTAATCATGGTCTTCCTTCGTAGCACAAGCCATAATCACTAGTACACGTAAATGTCAGCTTACAGCTTCATTGTTATCCCGATGCTCCTTCCTAGGTTTTAGGCATAAACCTTCTCCATGCTCCCCTTTGCATGTGCGATATTAAGTCTAGTACAAACCACATTGCATACATTGAAACTACCAGCACTTGCATATGGAACATGGGACATATCTCCTCTTCTTCTTGTGTCTTGGGACATTTCGATGAAACGACTTTGCACCTACAAGAATAAAGACATTCATAGGTTTACTATCATATTGAACCTCTGATATAGTCTCGACATACTTCCTCGGGTTAACTTGAGAGCTTCCTCTTACCTTCTCTCTCTTAATTTCCATGCCCAAAATATAGTTTGCGGCACAAGATCCTTCATGTCGAATTTGGAGAACGAGTTTAGTCTTCAAATCTTGGATAATTTCTTTTTCATTTCCAATGAGCAAACATATCATCCATACGAATAGGAAATAAATAACAAGGTCACCAATTAATTTAAAATAAACCACAGTGATCTTCCTTTCTTCTGATGAAGCCAACTCCCCATATATAGTATCAAATTTATGATACCACATCCTTATTGTATTTTTAACCACTCTGAGAACTTCTTCCAACACCTTTTGTTCTTTCTGCAACCACCATAAAGCCTTCGGGTTGCTTCATGTAGATCTCCTTTTAAGTCACCATGAAGAAATGTTGTCTTCCTCCATGCAATTTACCTCTCCAAAATAAAATACGCGGCAACAGATAAAAGTAATCCTGGCAAAGTAACTTTGCTTGGCAAGGAGAAAAAATATAGGAAATCAGTTACTACTCGACACACAGGAATAACCTTTGGCTATAATTTGAACTGTATTTCTCCACCTTGCCTTCTACATTCATCTTATTAAACACCCATTTGCTCCCAGATGGGCTTCCTTCTGTGAAATAACTCCACCAAATCCCATGCCTCATTTTTATGAAAGGATACCATTTCATCATGTAATACAAGTTTTCATCATGCAGTTCTCTTTGCCTCACTGACGGTTCTAGGATCATCATTAGTTATAGTTAAGGAAGCACGAACGAGAGAAGGCAGATGGACTATACTGACACATGGTTCCTTCTTTCCTCGGGCGATCTTCTCGAAGGCGGGGGTTTGGCTCTTATATACGGAATCTTCTGTACATTTGTAGAGTTTTGATTCACTCTTTAGCTCAAACTCTATCTTATCGAGGTTCCTTTGGTATGACTTCATATTAACCAACATCTTTCACCTCTCTAAACACCACATCTTGGTTGTACACAACCTTCTTTGTTCTAGGTTCCAAGCTTACCTTGCTTAAACCATCCTTATACCAAATAGAGATGCACCTTCCGTTTATTGTAACTTGGTCTTTTCTCCTTTGGAATATGTACATATGCATCACATCCAAATACCACCAGATGTAGAAGAAGGGTTTTCTTACCGGTCCATACCTCATGCAGGTCTTATCATCAGCTTGATGGAGGTAATCTATTAACTAAGTAATATCGTCTGCCTTACTCACGCGAAAATTCTTGTCTAACAAATGCCAGGCATACTTTCTGCTTTTCCATCAATGTTATTCATTCTTTACTACAACTTCATTTTTGAGGTGTATGAGTATTATATTGCCATACTATACCATACTTCTTACGAAACTCTTAATTCCTTCTTGCAGAACTCCCACCATTGCTCTGTCCTTAGCACCTTTATCTTCTTCTCACATGCAGTTTTCACAGGAAACCTTAAATTCTTTAGAATTTGTCGAAGACTTGATTTCTTCTCGAAAATATGTCATGTATTCTGAAATTCATCTACTGAATGAAACATAGTACACATACTTTCCCGATGGGTAGAAATAGGTCAACACATCACTATACACAAGTTCTAATATCTTTTTAGCCACTCTTAGCACCGGAAAGGAAAACTCACAGGTCGATTTACATATACACAATGGTCACCCAATCCAAATCCGAGAGAAATTAGACATGCCTTCTACCATACCATTTCTATGTAGTATCTGAAGGCCCTTCTCTCCGATATGTCCCGAGCACTGATGCCTGCTTAATTATTTTTCTCCGAGAGAGCAGTGAGCTTTTCGCTCACTTTAGAGACACGGAACTGTACAACCATAAATAACGGTCTGCCAGCAGCCTTCTGATTCCAATCAAGACTCGCCACGTATCCCAGTGCTCCTCGAACCATCTTGCGGGCATCTTTCTCGAACCTTGTTACACATCATCCATCTTTATAACCAACCACAATCAAATTTCGGCCAATGCGGGGAATATCACAATTGCCGGGGAGGTGTTCTAAACCTTCCTGTAGCTTCAGCTTGACCTTTGCCACGTTAGAAGCGATTCGGCCTTCCTATCATCACAGGAAGACATACATACCCTCATATTTCTCATACTCGCAAGAACCACTCATATGGGAAGTGATGAGAAAAAGGATGCACCTAAATCGATAAACCATGACTCGTGATCTGCATGTGTACTTGAAGAACAAGCCAAATACACATCCCACCTTCCATCCCAAAGTGGTTTTGCCTACGTAGGAAGAACTTGTCATCGAGATCCTTTCCTTTCTTCGGGCACCCCAGATACGCCTCCCTTTTGTAGTACCCTTCACTAAGCATTTCAACATACCTTTGCATTTCCGGAGAGATTTAAGATCTCCTCTGGAATTCATAGATCTCCTCCAGTATATTCTTGTTTCTGCCATTTTGGAACCTTCCTCGTCTGAATAGAGCATCTCCATTTTGGCCTCCATATTTCTCCGTCTCATTTTCACTCAGAATGTGGTGGCTCGATGTCATCAAAATTCAAGGTAGTTGTGCTACTATTGCAATAACAGAGGCTTGTCCCACAAGTTTGGTAAAGAACACAATGGTGATGCACTTATCTTCATCGAGATTTTAATATCAACGAGATGACGTGACCTACATAGTCGTGAAGGCATTCAGATGCTCTTGTCCTCCAGTCTCCATCCCTTCATCTCAGGTTATCTGACTTGCTAACATTAGGAACAACTTATTCACCGAGACAGGTGTTACAAAGTCAAGTTTTCCCACAAATTCTTCGTCGTAGCTTCCCCGAGGGCCACATTCAACAAATACGAATGCGAGACACCTGTGTATTGTGCTCTTAGCCTTAGATCAATTTCAGCCAGGACTTCATCGACATTGCCATTGGTTTAGTACTTTGGATCTGCTACGATCAACGATCTTTATCCATGACGGTCTCCATCTTGAGCTTCCATAACTCGAATCTGACCATTAATTTCACCTCGTCTCTATCTTCCCACGCTCGCCATCCTCATTCACCGCAGAATCGATCCGTAGATCTCCCATGACAGAGGGTCTACCTCGAGCCCAAAACAAAAAAACCCTCAACGACAAAGGCGTCCCCTTGAAGGCAATGACTTTGATACCAGGTTTTTAATACAGAACGAGAAATTATACTACACATGAATCTTATATGAGAAAATAAACAATAGCGAGCATAAAACATAAAATAGATGAACACGGTGCCACGGATCCCAAATCGGGACGACCGACTTTATTTTTCATTATATTCCCTTTTAGTGTTGCTTTATATATATACATATTGAAGCATTCATAAACCCCCGATCCATTAACACGGTTATAACATAGTAGTTCAGCAATGGGATCTACAAAATGCAGGAATTAAGAAAACCATCGTACCCAAAAACCATGTGCAAACTCATGCACAAAACATGGGTGGGTCCTTTATGAGTGGGGCCGCACACCAAAAAATAAATTCACCGGGCGGCGGACCTCGATAGGGGGGGCTGCCACCCCCTTGTGACCCCATGCTGCATGACGAACGTACGGCGCGTGGGGCCTAGTGCGTGGAAAGAAATATAACACACACCCAACAGTAGTCGTACCTTTAAACTCTTCTTTGAATGAGTGTGGGTGCACTTTTAGGATACGATATATCAAATCCGACTGACGGGTTCCTATTTTATTTTGGTCCGACCTACAGTCAATCTTTGGACACCAAGCTCTGTTCCTTTCCATCCCCGGACGTGGCCGGACAAGGTCGTCAACGGAATGATTATACACATTTTGTGCATGTATAATTAAAAGCATTTATGCACGTAGGATAAAGAGCCTCCCTTATGTACAAGAAGTTATAATACGGGCTCTCCACAACCAACGGAAACCCTGACCCCTTGGTGGAAGGCTTGGTATTCAAATGTATGCCCCATTGACGTAGCCATACCATTGTAGCTACTCGAGGCTAATTCGAGCTCATAATGTCTAGTCGAAGGCGACAAGTGAAAATCTTCATTGAATTCATTAAACACATGCCTTGAGTTTCATGAAATATTAGATAGAACCAATGCCTTATGTATAAGCAATGACATGATCAGCATTTAGATTGCCACAGCTTCCGAGGTGGGCGGCAGTGTGTACATTTGCGAAGAGCGCCTCACATCCCAGCCACCTCGGGTGCAAAAACAAAAGATATCGTCGTGCACCATGACAGGAGGCTATATGGAACTGATGCGTTTGAGCTCGGTGATTCCACCATTCCTTGATTGCGCACCCGTGTTCAATGTGGACCCACCTTAATTCCCTACTTCCCACCTCTATTGGACACCTGCGACATTTGCGAACAACTCCTGGCAATTAAACCCACGAGACTTCATGGGATAGGCCACCGTGGTATCATGGACATGCAGATCAAAAATACTTCCAACATAATATCAACTATGTCGAGGTTGTCAAGATGGCCAACTCACACTTTTGAAGGCAAGTGGTTCATCGGGGACCAAGTTCGTGACGTTTCCTCATATCATGGAGGAACTTCAGTCTGATGGGGACCATTTCCCTAGGGAGGAGGAATGATCCGGGTGGATATTGGTGGCCACCACCTTTTACTTGGGTCCCCACCATTTCTCTTTTAGTTTTTAGTTTACGACACAAGTGCACACAGCAATTATCGGTCTGAACTTAGAACCTTTTGAGGCCCTAAACAATGTTTTTTTTTTTGGCATCGCGGCTCTTTAAAATATGATTCTATTTCAAAATTGATATTCATGGTAAGTTGTAGTCATAATAGATCGTTCCAACAATGTACCATGCATCAAAAACGATAGTATGTCAAAGTTACGACCAGGTTAGTTGAAACATAATTTACCCAAATGGGAACCATAGTTTTGGTATTTCATCTCCATAGGGTTAGGCTTTTATATGTTTTATGGTTTTCCATTGTTTCTACATAATAAATAGGCCTCTAGCCTCATTGTAACATAGTTCAAAGTCTGTATGCATACATCTCTTCTAGGATAGTACCAACGCACAACTAGTTTATTTCCATTATACGTAAACAGAATTTTAGTTCTTTTACATTAATGAAATGAAGTGTTATTTTCATGCATCTTTGTATTTATGGTTATATGTGTATTATATTTGCATTTCTAAATCTGAGGGATGAATTAAGAAGATTGAAAGTTTCTTAAGAATTTCTTAATGAGGGCTACTTTTATTTTCAAAAAGTATGTGCATGTAAAATTAGCTTTCTAGTTGTAGGTTAGCAGGTGTTTTAAAATAGTATGTACATGCAAAATTAAATTTAGTCGTAGCTTTATTTAAGAAAAAAAAATATGTAAATTTATTGACTTTATCAATCCTAGGTCTTCCCCATACTTTTACTTTTGACATGTGATGATTTTTACAAAAAAAATATTTGGAAATCACCAAATTATCAAATCATTAGGCTTTAAACTATAAATACATTGTGAATAGTCGAACCCACCTAGGCCTTCCCATGCCTTCATTAATATTGTGATGTAACAGTATATTTTTCCACTTGAAAATGATCTCTCTACTTATCATATCGATCATTACTAAGCTTCCAAACATTCCCTCTTGTTGGTATATGCAAATAAATGGACATGAGAATAGTCATGTTGAGTCTCCCTATGGTTTGAAAATTTTTAGTCAATCTCTCATTAGTAAATTGAACCATCTACATAGATTCCTTCCTTCTAATACAATACAATAAATCGCATATGATTATATAATAGTGGCATATCAAAGTTGAAATGTTCCATTATTAGTTGAAATGTGTGAAAATATTTTATATGTTCTAGCTTATGATACCTCTGTAAATTGTAGTGGAAATTCAGTATTTCAGTGGAAACTCCAAAAATGAGCACAAATATCGACTTGTGATGGATGGAGTGATAGGGAGTGTAAATAATCTTTGATGCCAACACATAAAAACCTTAATACTTGATTTAGGATATCGGGTATACGAACTGACCTCAAGGTTGCTTCATGGATATGGTTGTTGAAATTCCATATTCCTTAAACACTTATTAAACTCATTTTTTAAGATACCATCACATTCTTCTTATTGATAGTTTTCAGTGTAAATTTTATATAAATTTGAGTTTTAAGACACAGATTTATGCCCATTTTAAAATTTTCCTCTAATTTCCACATCAACATCCATACCATTCCATGTGAAGGAAATGTGTTGATATTTTCCCACACGTGTCACACACAGCACGTATATAACTACATATACTTTTCCATTGTATGTCAAGACCTTATTTGGGCCTATCACTATCGAAAGCCTTGATAAATTTTCTCCTAATCTCTTAATACATGATTAGTTGAAAGCACAGCACCTAAAGTTGATAGCATGTAGTATGATAAAAAACAATTCACTAATAACTAATAGACTTAATATGTTTATTAGTACAAACATAACATTCATTCAGCAGTCTCTCTGATAACGTGATCAATAGTCCCATAATTCTAGCTATTATTTGATATTTTGGCACCTTATGCCGCAGCTTTATAAGCCATTTCTCACCCAAATCCATATCATTCTACCATGTTGGCATGCCATGTTATCAAATTCTAGGCATGATGCCACATTTCATGAAACATCACTTTACACATTAGCATGATGACACCAACATCCCATGGTAGGACTTGTTATTCCACTATACCACATATCAACCATTCGAGTTTTGGAAATGCTCAAAGATGAAATTCTATAATAGGTCTTAAAATATCAATACTTGACACACAATATCTAATAAACGGATCGGACGATATACCACATTCACGAGGAAAAAAAGAAAATGTTTGACAACTAATAGGCATTTAAATTCCATTAGTATTTGGAAGGAAGTCTTCGTATGGAGGCCCCAACCTATTTATACAATCATACAATTCTTGACCTCTTATGAAAAAGTCCCGATAACGTTGTAGGATGGCTCCCAAACCTTCTATTTCCATTAGTCGATAAATGTATTGGGTTATATAGGTGTTCGGCATGAAAAAAAGATAATTTTTGATATCTCCTCAATGCTTGATACTTGATATCCCAATAGTTGATCCTCTTGTCTAAATTAATACCTTCTAAATAATTTATATATTACAATGCTTATCAAGCCATGAGATCGGGGGTTGAAGCAAATACTTCAATCTAAAAACTTAGATAAATGACACCATACATTTCCCAAACTAGAGGGGAAATCCTAAAATCTTTGATACTATGAAAGCGTAATAGCTGATGTAATAATTCGATACATCATTGGTAACTAAAATTTATCTCTTTGTCCCCTTACTTGGATATATTGGTTCCATTAGTATCAATATATTGAGACAAAGTTTTGTGATGGATATCCTAAAAATTAGGGCTCAATTGCTTGACAAACCATTGAATAGGCTCCTAGTCATGGCTCATATAAGGCCAAGTGAAAATGGTTTAGACCAAGGACTTCCATTTCCAAATATCAAAACTTCTAAAATACTTCTTAGGCATATTTCAAAGTCAAAATTGATTCACAAAGTAAAGAATTGCACAATAAACTTTTGAAGACACAAATCTTGATGACACAAAACCATCAATACACTACCTTCGACCAATAAAATTAAGCGAAGAAAAATGTATTTCTAATTTAAAATCCACAATTCTTCCAAGTAAAATTAGCTTCTTCTTACTCATTTAGCATAAATTTACTTTTAAGGAGTCTAGTAGCGACTTATCTGCAGGAAAAAAGTCCCCTTAAGTAAAGAATAATTTTCAGGTCTTCTCATTTAGAGTAGTGATATAGTCACAAATTTATATTGCAGGTTGGTAAAGGCCAATAACATTATAGAATATAAATATCTATAGATCTCTAGCCAACATATGAACTTTAAATTCACAACATTGCTAACATGAAACATTTATTCAAGGAAATACTTCCATATATAAAGTTCATAAATGAATGATAATTATGATAAGATGTAATAAAAAAATCAATATCTTCATTGAAACATATAGTTAATGAGCGATCATAATATGTCTCTCTCATCATTTCAAGTAGCCTGACAACCTATTATAGCTACAAATCATGAAATACTAAATTGGCAATTCATTTTTTTTGTCAACGAAATTACATACACTTTTTCTGATGAGTTTACGCCACTTTGTAAGCGTTCCTGTATAGCGAGGAGTTTTACGCCACTATTACAATGAGTGTCCCACCGATGTTATGTCCATAAATTATGTGGGAATTTAATTGTACATATATATATATATGGATTTATATAAAAAAAAATTGGGAGTTAAAAAAATATTTTTTACAACGAGATATTAATAGTTAGTATATATATATATATATATATATATATATATATATATATATATATATTTGGTTATATAAAAAAAAAATTATAAGAGTTAAAAAAACATTTTTTACAACCCAAGATGCTCATTATATTTTTATTAAATTATTTTGTTTAATCATTTTCCTATTTTGCAGATGAATGCACAGTAGACTCATCATCCAAGTTTGGTGTCATCCAAACCCGGTCATACATGAACAATATTTGTGCTTCATAATGATGCACTTAGCCAAATATACCAAAATACTAAATAGATTCCAAGGACAACCACAAATAAAAAAGCTTATTATATTCCTACTTTGATGGGCTTAGGTAACGGCGGGATTTATGGTGCAAATGAAATTTGTCTTAGACTAATTCGGAGTTGATTACTCGTGACCAAGTTGGCTTTTACCAGTGATAAAAAAAATTTTGACACTCCACGAGAAGAAAAAAATATTGCTACACAATTTGTAGTTTTAACATCATTTCTGCGTCGGGTGTCAAAGTTTTTATGGCCACTCATTGAAGAAGCAACCAATGGACATGGATGTGGAATATATGTGTGGGGTTAACATGTTCTCCACCTATTGTACTTGATAGGCATCGGTATGTGGCTTTGTTAGTGGATTGATTATTCTTGTGTTTGCTATTGGGGTTACTATGGTGAGTCTATTATCAAGTTCTTATTTCTTGTGATAGATTATGTGACATAAAACTAATATGTCCATGTTTTAGGTATAAATATGAGCTATTTTTTTTTTTTTTTTATGGATGAATACCTTATTTTTGTACTTTTTTGGTATGTTTACTTTTTGGTATGTGTATGTAAAGATGTATTTTGAATAAAAACTAATACAGAGTTTGGTTTCATCTGTCTATTGGAAATAATGAGAAGGGTGGGGGAAGGAATCACTAACTCCTTTTACAAATTTTATTTTATATATTGAGATCACTTTAAGTAAAACCCAAAATTGAAGAGAAAAATAAAGGATATTTTGATTATCAAATGAGCGACTCCAAGTACAATTCTCTAATAGCTATCTGAGTCTTTAATAAAATTGAATGAACTTGAATTCGTAAAGGGCCCTTTAATAACAATTAATGTAGATACCTTTGGTTACAAATATGAATAGCTTATGGGTCATTCATTATTTTCTATGCATGGTTAAATGTAGGTAATTTTGATTTATGATTTTTCAGTCAACAACAAAGACACTCATTTAAAGGGGAAGAATTGTGATCGAGGTGATTTGATTCACTTGGTTATGAGATATTTTTTTAACTCCATTATCAACATCTATAGCCACCTGATCGTTATTTGAATTGAAGCAAGATTAAGTGGTATAATGGTATGGGCAGCATAAAGTTACATAATAAAAATTTAAGTATTATGATAGCAAAGCTCCGCCCTCCAAAATACCCTCCCATTCCATTGGACATAATTGTAGAAAATATTGACTAGATGTGAAGGGAATCTATAAATATGTACAATGGTAATGTAAATCTCCCAACTTCAACAAAAAGAGCTGGCTCAGTGTCAGATAGGAGGCAACCATTACTGAAACACTAGCGCATCTTTTGGCACTTTCATAAACAACATGTCATGTGTGGAGTCATTACACCAACTCTTCCATTGTATTTGTCCACATTGAACTATTGCAAATAAAACACAAGGCCAACACACTTTGAATGATGACTAAATATGGGACACATATGTATGGGAAAGTGTCGAAGAATTCTAGACATATTTCCCATGTTAAACCATTTTTTGAATAAGTAGACTCGATAAGAGTATATTTGCGAGTTGAAATTTATGAAGATGGAATAACCTAAAATTTTCCATGAATTCTGAGAGGGTTGTCAGAAGGTAGTAGGTTGTAGTGCATAGAGCAGGATAAATGATTATGAAAGTAACGAGTTACCCTACCTGAAGGAAACCTTGATGGTTTGGGCAAGAAAATCTAACTTGATGTTGTGAAATTCATGAGCGGAGTGAATAAATTCTGGGAGAGGCACAAGATATGACGGTAAGTAATTACGAGAACCACGGAAGGATGCTTCATTAACATTAAGATTTTCACATGTGAAGAATATGTCTTTATTTGTGTGACACCTCCCACTTGTTGGGCCACTTGCATCATGATAGGTTCTTTAACATGCCTTTCATTCTTGTAAAAACCACAAGATCGTTGCCTCATTAAAATTTTGAGTGGTTGTTTCCTTTGTGACGAAGGAGAACTTGCGATGAACTAGTTGGGAAGGCCATTGCATGTTAAACTACGCGGAAAGTGCCCACAAGAGAACACCAAATCGGCTCCATGATGCTGATTGCAACTGCACCCATGCTCCAACAGAAACTACATACATGAACTCCCTGAGAAATTCCCTGAAAGCCTTTGCATATGTAAACCCTTGATTTTCAAACTATAAGGGTTTCTAGGAACACAACGCTAAATCTGCAAAAGAAACGAAGCAATATGATGATGATGGTAGAAATGTGGGGAGTAAACCTACGACCGAATATTGAGAGGATACATATTTTAGAGACGATGATGCGAAAATCCAAGTAGAATAGGAGAAATGAAGGTCATCGTGCTCACGATTCTTGAAACCATCCAGGTGTTATAGAAGAACTCCCGAGAGAGACAACAAAAAAACAAACTGATAATATCAAGAGTGTCCATAGTATGTATTATTGGTGGCACCAAGGATGCATGTAGTAAAATTCATGGAAAAAGTTATTCACCATGGCGACATATAAGAACAAGTTGATAATCTTCCTCTCTTGATTATGACTGATTACATAGAAGGACTATCTGAATAGTACCCCTCGGAGAAGGCCTTGCCTCAAATCCCGGGTACATGTGGGGGATGATGAGAGTACATTATTTGCACACTATAATTATATGGGGGAAGATGAGGAGGACCAATATTGCCTGACCATAATTGTATCGGGATGATTAGGAGGACCAATGAAGCACTGCAATTGTGAAAAGCGTAGTGCTATGATAGTACCCTAAAAATCTTCTCTTATATATTTCATTGTTAAGGAATAATAGTTCTACAGATGAAAAGCAGACAAATACATCAAGTTAAAACCCTATATGAATGAGCACTAACAAAAAGAAACTTTTGATAATTGTGTAGCCCAAGTTGCATATTTAGGTACCCATTGATGTCATATATACCTTCTCTGAGGTCCCAACGAAGATATACCCCTTGGAAAGAAAAAAAGCGATGACATTGTTATGAAAACGAGACCACCAAAATCAGCATTGCGTACATACAAAGAAACATGAATCACATGTAAAGCTAACAAAAAGATAGTATACAAAAATAGGAACAAAAACCATATATGAAACTAACATAGGATGAAGACGAGAGGAATCAAGCTGGCCAAAGATACTATTGTACAAGCCGAGGATGAAGACAAAGGATTATTTAGAGTTGTAAATTCCCTTATGGGGACACCTAATACCTTAAGATTGGCTCAAACATCACTTTGTGACCTTTACAGAGATGTAAAAAATATAAATTTTTTTACAAAACATATAAAGAAGAAACGATAAGATGAAATTTGGAAAGGAAGGTGAGAAATTTGGATAATGATAAAGAACAACTCAAAATAGATAATGGATGGTAGGCAAGCTGCAGAACTCCCTCCAGCCAATTACAAGCGTGTACTTGTTAGAAAAATAGTTGATGTTTTAAAAGAATGTTATCATAAAAAATAAGCCTTTCTAGGTTGAGACCTGATGATGGTTTCATGGATGCATAGATGGCTTGCATGAGTCGAGAAAAAAAAATCACTCTTGTGAAGCTGGCCACAACATCATTTTTTGGTACCTTTTAAAATAATATGGAACCCCAACCATGTTACGGGGGATGTCGATTGAGAGACTTTATCATTAGGCAATTGAGCAGTCGGTTGGAAGCTCTTAAATCTAACAGCCATAATTATGAAGTTTTACGTAGGTTAGAGTAGAAGATTCCAAACTATGGAAGTGATAGAATAACATCGAGTTCACCCATTTTCCAGTGGCAGAGATATAAACCAAGAAACGGTGAAATACCATTTCATATTGAATAGGCCAAATTCAAACATTTGATAATTGTAAACGCGAGCAAGATGTAAAGCAAGGTGTGATGCCCTCGGGAAAACAATCCTGAAATAAAGATCCGGATTTAACTACACAAATTAAATATATCGCTTAACAATTTTTATGGGTATATTATTGCCATGGTATAGTGATGAATAGGCTGAATGAGTCGCAAATTTCCTTATCCACATGGTCGGCCTTAGCAAGGATACATAAAAAAACAAAATATACCCTGAAGAAAAAGAAGAGTTTGAATGTTGGAATGTAATTATGGAGACATGAGGGTATCTTCATCCTTGTGAAAAAGGACATATTGATTAACGTATGAACAATATTCATTAACCCCTCAAAAAAATTATATAAATTATCAATGATAAACATCCCCCTTCATCTGACAGATTAGTTATTACGATGACTCCATAGTTGCAAAACACAACGGCTCACTTGTGAGACAACTCATAGACAACAAGCATTATATTTTATGTTGCAGCATATATTATTCTCCGATAATATATCACCACTAGCATTGAAGGCAGTTATAAAAAAACTAGTAAAATAGTGTTTTATGTTTAATTCGATTTCATTGCATTTCCTCTAGGCTTTCATTACATTTCCATTGTTTTTGTGAAATTTGTATAAGTTATATCTTGAACACCAATATTTGCAATCCTGTGTAAGTATGCAAAACCACTTGAAAGTTATTTTCCATGGATACAAAATAATCAATGTATTCAATACTAAGTGTAAAAGCATGGAGTTATTTACTCCTGTAAATGACAATTTCGTCCAAACAAACATATCCTCACCACCTATCTAGTATACATGGGCATGATCAACAAAACAATAATACATCTAATGCAACTAATACCACGAATAAATATTAAAATCAAATTAACAACCAAATGCGTGCAAGAGGCTTGGAAAGAATTTATTGTTGGAAGCGATAACATTTAACCTTGTTGAGTTTTTCAAATTCAAATGGTTCATCTTCATACACTGAGATATTCAAGTCATTTCCAATCTTGCATTTTGTTTGCTTCTCTTTATTCTCTTATTAGGGCTTAGGAAACTCTTCTTCCCTCTTCAAATATGACTCCAAAAAAACACCCAACCCATGTGAATTCATAATCCACATGATATTGATATTGTTGGTTTCATCCCCAACAATTTTTTAAACAAAACGATCAACGGTTACATTTTGGTCGAAATGCTTGTGAGAGATTTTGCCCAGGCAGGTATGTGTAGGAAAATAACTTCTCCCAGGCATCTCAATTTCTTCAAAATTTACATCAGCATTGTGACTATCACGAGGGCATATGTGTTTGCATCTTCACAGATCGATATTGCACCTATATTTATCTCGGGTGGGTCGTTGTATGAATAAGTTGCTCTTTGATTATTTTGAAATTGGTTTGAATCTATTGAACAGAACCTGACAACCCACACCTTTATGGCATGCTTGCATATGTTGCCACAAATACACTATGGAAAATCTGTGAAGTTATGAACTTTGTCTTGTAGTGACAAAGATATTTCTTATTAAGTTTATATTGACTCCTCACCGAAAAGAATAGAACATTTGCTGTAGAGGCATAATCACTATGTCAAATTCTTTTTCTTTCATTGATGATCGAACTATTTATCTTTTCTTTTAATTATTAAAAAATCTTCATTTTTATAATTTCCTTAAACCAATAGCGAGTTCAAATTTGATAGAAGAACATACATCAACCAATCCATCCTGCAGGTATTTGTACTTCTATCAAACCGAAAGTTTGTCTTTAAGTAACGATGATATGAATCCAAGAAATTATTTGTCTCTTGATTGCATAGGAAAATCCGGAGGCAACTTTGACCCACATCCTAATTGCAGCAAATTTGAGTTAATGAAGATATTTCATCATATGAGAAAACCGAAAAAATAAATGTAACTAAGAGTTTTCTTCTAAATCTTGTCATTAAGCGTATAGTTCTTGTGGAAATGATACGAAGACTTCTCTCATTAGAAACTTTGTTGAAGAAATCATTAATTGCATTTTAGAAACACCAGCAATTTAGACGATAATTCATAGTGTGAATCACCTAAACATTTCTTTTTCTGTTCTAGACTGTTAATACGATCAATTCACATCTTTTAGCCATGCTAAAATGCGTGAAGAAATGCAGGTAACATTGCACCTTGTGATTCTCTACATTCAATTCATTTAGGGCATCTTATTTTCTAATAAATGATTTATATTTTAAAATAATAAGATTGGAGGTTGCAACCGAAAGCGCAGGTTTGCTTGATGCATCATCCCAACCATGAAAAGATTAACTTTCAAGCCTGATCAACTTGGTGACACCTATACGTAAGAATGCTCCAACCATAAGTGAAATGTCTTGTGATGTATTATGTGATGCCACCACCAGCCTGCTTTATACCCGCTGTTTCTCATCAATCTGTTAGTGTGTTCAACTAATACTACCACATTCCAAATAACATATGAAGTCAATTTCGACTCATCGATCATTATTAACAAAATTGTTAATACCGAATCAATCATTCTTAATACACTTAGCCCATACTCATTCATGTTGAAGATATTTGAATCGCAATTTATTAGGCTATTATTCGTGTGCCATGATCTTCAACATCCACTTCCTCTTAATTCAATGTAAAAATGGATATCTCTGCTTGAAACTTTTGATAAAGAAACTTATGCAGGTGTTTTCACATACCAGGTTCCACTCATTTCGTCCCTTCTTATACAGCTGATAATTTCCTTTCATTGAGACGATTATATATGTGTACAACATATTTCCTACACAAAAATAAATCCTATCTTGAGTTGCGGGGATCCGTGTCAATATATTTTTTAACATGCATTTTTAACGAAATAAAGTCAACTCGCACTTCTAAGAAGAAACAACTCTCTACATAGGAAACCATGTCCACTTGATAACTTTAGTTGATGGAGCATCTGGCATGACTGAGGGCTTTGTTGGCCATGATAAGGCCATCCTTGGCTATCTACATGGTCATACATGTTATATATTATTATCGCAACCCCAGGGGATTTGAACCATAATTTTTCCGATGGAAATGCCATTGGTATCCCCTCTTTTTACAGATAGAGTATCTTGGCTTCATTTCATCTCGTCCCCTTCTGTGAGTGGCATATGAACGAGCATAGCCTCATAAAAATTTTGAAAATTCAATATATGAATCCCTTAAAATTGATGGAGCACTATTAATACTGCTGTATACAATGGATAATAAAAAAACTTACACTTCATATAATGAGGCAGTGGGCCTTGAATTTTCGATGTTCATTCTACACATTAAAATAACACTTGCTTTGTTTGATTTCATTTCCTCTCATATAACAATGCCTCCAATTCTAGTTGAAGGTATATTTTCAATTGATCAAGGATTCCATGTGTTTTCCTTGTACAAGAGACCAATCTAAACTTGGATTATAGAAGATGAGCTTTTCTTTGAGGTTTTGCAATAAAGAGTATTGACTCTGGTACGGCTTTGTTTACCATTTTCTGACCTAATGTTCTTGCAATAGTTAACTAGCGATTCTTGTAATGGTTGACCAGGGAGTTAGCCTGATGGTTGTCCAACATGTTGACTGTGCTCACTTATCTTTTTGTGCTCTCTAATTATAGTTGTGAGAACCTTATTTCATTTATAAAATGATGCGAATAAATTGGATTCACAGGTCAACAAATAAAATAGGTCACGAGAATGTATCTTAATTGGGAATATATTTTCTCTAATAAAAACAGCGCTGTCATTCTCGTAAAAAAACAGACATTCACTTAAAAAAAACCCGTATTCTCGCCAAAAGAAAAAGGCGCACTCGCCAAAATCCATTGATTATTATCATCGATGTCGAGGCATAAGCACTCAGTTGCAATAAGTCCTCTCCAATTCCGTCAGGGTTTTGCACATTCTGCGGAACAGTTCATGACACCTCGGTGAGCATCTTCATTGGATTGCATTACAGTTCATGGCACTTGAGCTAGTGTCTTCATTTCGAAAGGTTTGCAGGTCCAAGGTGGGAGGATACATGTTATTTCATTCTATAGCAAAGAATTTCACACAGTCGAAGGAACGCAGAAGGTTTGTGAACTCTTGTTGGGTTGGTATTGGCAGGTGACGGAAGTGCAACGACAACTGAAGACAACAAGACAACTAAAGATGGTAACGACAATGAAAGTTTGGGAAGAGAAGTCGGCGGACACCTTCACCAAAAACCTCGCCAGAAAACAAAAGAACTGTTACCAATAACCAATCCATCAAATAATTGGCTTACTCCCATTTTACTCCATTTTTAAATATATCACCATCAATCTCATCTTTTGATACAAATCACAATTTTTAGGTACATCGTATGATTGGAATAATTTGAAGGCAAGTTATATTGGTACTTTAACAACAAGTTATAGCAGCTACAACATTATTACCAATGCTAACAAATTTAATAAATTGATGTTGTTGTAATTGTACATAATATCAATCCTGCGCAGATATTAACGCATAATAACCTTGATATTTTCTTTAGCGTAATTAAAAACCACGCGTTGTCACCCAAAATCGACGATCATTTTTACAAAATCCGGCAAAGATTTGCTTGCAGCTTGTTTGCAGTTGTTAAATTTTGGTATTTTTGAGTGCCCTGAGGGTTTTTGATAGGCGTTGAATCCATTTCCAACATCAAAATGGATTTAAGCACTCCAAACACATGGTTTTGAATTTGGGTTAATAGTTCAGCAAATTTTGCCGTCCAAGGATTTAGCGTGCACCGATTGAACAGCTCCTTTTCTTTTTTTATAAATATTAATATAATTATACTTTAAGTGTACTATGTTAGTTTTGAAAAAGTTGTCAATACAGTTCCAATAAATTGGTGAATTTTAAATATTTAAATATTTTTGTAAAGTAAATTTATTTATTGACCTGCGTGTATACTGAATCGTAAATTTCTTATTAATATAAGGCCGCACTTGGGAATACGCGGCGTAATAGATCTTTAATAGATAGCCGATTGGCTTGCCATGGCCCCATTACTCCAAGCACTTTGGACAGGCTAGATTTGTAACTGCGCATCGAATGGAGGAGGTTACTGCAGGTTTACCGAAAGGACAAAAAAGCCTGCTTCTATCTCATTTGTTCCTACGGATGGAAGTTACCGCTATTCATCATATGTTTGCCATATCTTCCTCGAATTCCATTGCTTGGTTTGTTAGAAGTGTAGAATCGATTTCCGGGCATGCGTTGAAGTGTACAAGTACGTGTTCCCCAACTTCGGTTGGTCACGGTATGTTCCACAACTTACGTCCGTGCTGAAATGGAGGACGACGAAAACATAACGAGGTGCACTGGCGGCCCTAGTTGAGGATTTAGAATTCGCAGCTCTTTAGGAAAATCACGTACACCTGATTGTATGTAATTGCAGCTGCTGGGAGAGCTTTATCGATTCCTCGCTCGCTTTGAAGCATATTGACCATGACTGCTTCAAGCAGTCAAAGTTACTGGACGTTCAACGAAGGGCAGGCTCCGACTGGCTGTCCAAAACTTCGAACCTAATTCTTATAGACTATTCAAACACTGGCTGAAATACGTTCTTATTAAATAGAAACATTAAATGAAGTTCGTTGAAGTAGACTAAATGTCAGCCATTGAAACAAACAAGTGAAACAGCAACAAAATACAATACTTCCTTCCATTTTACAAGAGCGTTGGAAGCTATTAATTTTTTAGTTTAAACCTTTTTAAACCTTTAAATTTATTATTTTAATAGAAATATGACTTTGCATTTTATTCACGTGCAAAGAATAATGGCAATATAAATCACAAATATGATTAGTAAAATGAACAGTTGGCCTAACTTGACAACAGCGCTAGCCGTCCAAAACTTCGAATCTAATTCTTATTGACTATTCAAACTTACTGTCTGAAATACGTTCTTATTAAATAGAAACGATAAAATAAAAAGTTCGTTGAAGTAGACTAAATGTCAACCATTCAAACAAACAAGTGAAAGGGTCACAAAGCTACTTATACTTCCTTCCATTTAAGAGCGTTAGAAGCTATAATTTACTAGTTTAAACCTTTAATTTTTATTTTTTATAGAAATATGACTTTACATTTTATTCACGTGCAAATAACATTGTTAACTTGGCTTTTTCAAACCGAGAGATTCGAATTTGAACTCAAAATAGTTTGGTTTCACGTAAATTTAGAATTATTGGGCATAGGCAAGATATTTTGCACGAGCCATTGTAAAATAATACATTTGACTTAATAAAATTCATATCATTAATTTAAAAATAAAATACGTGATATTTTTTTAGTTGATCTATTTTCTACAAAAAATATTACACTAGGTACAGCCACAAGAACATTCTCAATATCCTTATAATTTATATTAAATAATGATTTTAAATGGTAACTATTTTGATATATAAAAAATAGAAAATATTACATACTTAAACCAATTAATATAATATTATAACAATTTTTAACAAATATTTAATAAATATTATTTAAAAATGATGAAAAATATCTAAAACTTTGCGCTTGTAAATTCAAATAAACCTTTTTAATTATAATAATAATAATATTGCAAAATTTAAAATTATATATATATATATATATATATATATATATATATATATATATTTAAGATTATTATGATAAATATTTTTTTATTAATTTTTTAATAAATAGTTATATTATCTTAAGTGGGATCTATTAAGCTTTAAATTTCTTTTTCACTTTAAATCTGAAGAAGTGCATCACTTTCTAACTTTGGTAGAGTTTGAGTTAACAAAAGATCTAAGATAATTTTCACACAAGCACATATGTGTACACTATTACGAAACCATCGATTTATGGCAAACCAAAAACCATCAATAGTAAATTATTTGCTAAACTAATTTTATTTTAATCATTAATTTATTTTTTTCGATTTGTTTATTATTTAAGTTTAAATTTAATTTAATTTAATTTTATTACTTTCAATATAATATAAATAATTATATTTCAAATAATATAAATAAATTACTACCTATTACAAGAAATAAATTAATAATTTCATTTTATTTTTAAATATAGTACATGATTAAACAACATCCTTCCTGATTTCATCCAAAATTTCTCGAAAAATATACACTCCTCATTAAGTACATTACTTAATTATTCTTCAAACTGAAAAACTTAGCAAAGAACACTCCATCATTAAATTTTTATTACTTAATTAATTATTCAAACCTAGAAAAACTTATTAGGAAACAGAGAAATGCCATCGGATGTTTTTATTGAAAAATTGTAATGAAGAATAATATATTATCTAACATCCCTCTTAAACTATTGATATTGTACTGGAATATCTATTTCCTTTATAAATAACCATAAAGTTGTTGCAATTAATGGAGAATGTGTATTATTTGAGAGATTTTGTTCATTAGTTGTGTGTATCTAGTTTAGAGATTAGTTTCTATTTTCTAGGTGTTAGTTATAACTCTCTATTCTCATGTAAACTTATATATTCTTGATGTTAAATATTAATGTATGAAGTTCTTTCTTTAGCTTGAGTAGTTTGCAGTGCATCTTGCTCACGTGGCTGTACTCAATATATAAAGTTTCATCTTATATTTTTAACATGGTATTAGGTTGATAAGCCTTAGTGGTTGATTGTGCCTTAGTGGTAGATTTTTGGCCTTGGGTAGGTACACAGTGCAGCACAATAGTAGTTTGGATCCTTGGTGGCCAAAGTGCCATAGTGGTGAAATTGGTGAACTTTTGTTGAGCCTTGGTGGCTTCTGGATTCATTTTGAGAGTCTTGGTGACTAGTTTGAGAGCCCTCGTGGTTAGTTTGTGTCATAAGCCTTGGTAAGTGAGATCTTTTAGTGGATGGTTCAATTGATTTTGTCCATGAGCACTAAAATTTTAAAGATGTTATCAGAAACTAGTTTGGAAACCGAACCTATGTTGACTAACATCGGTTTTGAGGTCAAACCACATCTTGGAATTCACAATATTTTAAGGGGTCAAACCGTGTTGATAAAATAATATTTTAGGGGAAAAACTTGAGGCATAATTTATATTGTGGTGGCTACGTATGTTTTCTTGATTTCTAAAGTGTGGATAATCGAGTGTGAATCGAGATGAGAGCATATTATGTCGACCTTAGGAAGTGTGTTGAATATTGTGCTTTACTTCGTGTATACGGTAGTCGAATCGCACATTTGGTGGCGATTTTATTTTTCGAGATCATGATATTCGATTGAATGAGATCTCTTATCGGAGTGATTGTGTTGATCGTAAGAGGTAGATCACATGTTTTGAGATCGAAGTTGTATCATTTCAAGCGATGCAGCTTTTGATTTCTTATCGGTATGTTTGAGTAATTTGTTTGTTCTTGCTTGAAGTTGTTGTAAGATCATGTGTGTTTTTTAAAGCATCGATTGTTGGAGGGTTAGGATCTTAAGGCGGATCCACGGATCACGATGAATAATCGGATGGCAGGCATCACCAGGCTTGATAGAAATAAGCTCGATGGGTCGGTGTGGAATTAGATGTCGAGTTGCGAACGTACTTGAGGAGAAAAGTGTGGGCGTTGCGGTAGAGATAGTTAGAGGGCGGCCGGCGGAGGCAATCTGACAATTTAGGATTGGGAGAGAGGAGAACAAAGTGAAAGCATTGTTGAAATTGTTAGTGGTGCATCATCCCTCACATCGAAAATTAGCAGAAGATCAACAAATATGTATGTTTGAATAGTCTTGAAGTTTGTATGAATAAAATCTAAATCATTTATTGTTCCTCAAAATAAGATTCTTTCCGCTAAAATACGGAAATGATAGTTGTTGCATTTCATCTAGATGAAGGGGCAGAAAAATAGGATTAACCAATATGGGAGATAGTATCAAACTTATTGATCTACTCATGGTTACCGCGAGGCGATATGATTGGAGATTATTAGATTTTTATTATGAATTTGAACACAAGGGAGAAATCTGATTTTGATGGTGTTGGATCTTGTCGAGAGAAGATGGAGTGGATGACTTTAAAACCCCATAATTCAATTCTTGAATTAAAGGTGAGAAGAAAAATCGCTTCAGGAGAAAGAACATGCACTTGAAATGGTGGAGTCACACCACAAAAGAAAGCCACTTGAGTATTTCTTAGGCCAAAAATGATTCACGGATTAAGTGTTTTTATTGTATTAAAACATGGCCACATTAGTAGTAATTTTCATAAGAAGAAAGCAGTCAAAATCGACATGGTATAGCGATCACGGAGATGCTTTGTTGATGAAGATATGTCGGGGAACTTAATTTGTTTATATACTGAATTTATCTGATAAATGACTTCGGTGTGGTTTTGAAACTACACTCACATGACAAGTAACGGTCTTGGTTTGAAAATTTTAAAGAGACAAATTCGAAAACAATGGTACTAATATCTACCATGATGATGACAAGGTCACAGTTAAGGGGTATGCAAATATTCACGTAGTACCTAATAATGGGCATATTCAAAATGTGATGTATGTACCAGGAAATAAAAATAATGTAGTCTATTTATCTCTATGATAACATAATAGAATCTTAATGTAGAATTTTTAAAGTCTTATTGTGTTATTATAGTACATGAGTCATATGGAGCTAATTGCAGCGGGTATTCGAGTTGGGAGTCTGCATAAATTGAATTTAAGAAGCACTTCTATAAATGACTTCAAAAATTATGGGCATAGCAATTTGTGGCATCAAGGTTCGGTATATCAATTTTCATGACCTACTCCTACTTCGGGATAAGGTATGGTCAATATTCTGTTGTTTTTAAAAATTTCATGTTGATTGTGAAGGATGTGCCCTTGGGAAGATGCATAGGGATGATATTCCTAAAACTTAAGATAGAAAGAAAGGAATATATATCTTTGGTGCACACTGCCCAGTCTATGTGGGACGTCTGAACAAGGTCAATAGGGTGCACGGCTATTGTTATTATTTGATGATTATTGCAAGATTCTGTAGTATATTTCTTAGAAAAAATTCATACTTTTGAATACTTTAAAGAAATTAGGAACGTGGTTGAAAAAAACCTGAAATTTCATCAAATTCTCACCGCTGAATCGAGAGAATACAACTAGAGTGGCTTCATAAAATATTGCAAGGTAGGGATAGTTCGGTATTCCTGATACCCCAGGACTAGATCAACGAACGAGGTTGTGGAAGGAAGAACATAACCATGGTGGAGTGTGCCGCAACATGTTAAGGTAAGAACCATCTAATGGTTTTGGGCGAAGAAATAAATACTGCCAATGTATTTAAAAAATGAAAGTCAACAAAAATTCATGATCTTAAAATTCATTCGAAGCTCATAGGTTTTAAGCCTACGAGATAATCATTTAATAGTTTTTGGCTTGAAATAATTTTCTCATGTTCTAAAAGTCAATAGGAGAAATTGGATTGAAAGGCCATTAAATGCATTTTTTGTTGAAGTACTATAGAAAGTTTAAAGCATATAATTTTTTAATTATTCTAATCAAAAAGTGTTTAACGAGTAGAGATGTAGTATTCCATGGCTTGGTTGATGATGGAAGCGCTGATAAAGGCAATGAGATGGGACATTCATTTGTTGGTGGAAAGATGAAGTGATGAAAAAAAGGATAGACATGCGCACCATCAATGAAGAGAAAAGGAAGAATCGGATGATAAAGCCGTAGTCAATAGTCCAAGTCCATTAAGATATGCTCCAAAACAAATTTGAGGCCACTCCAAAATGATTAGGTAGGCGGACTAAATACTGTCGGGTATAAAGATTATGCCCTCATGAAACATATATTAAATATTTGAGCCCTTAAATTATAAAGGAAACTAGTGAATATGATGAATGCATGGCGGCCATGGAAGATGAATATGAGTAAATACTTAAAAAAAAATCATGGGATCTGCTGCAGACTTCACGAAGGTAAACAAACCATAGGTTGTAAATGGATTGTAAGTCTAAGTTTAAAGTAGATGGTAGTCTAGATAAATGTAAAGCTAGGTTGGGTGGCTAAGTTGTATTCACAAAAAGAGGTACTTTATTGAAACCTTCACCCATGGCAGCCAAGTTCAACATTTAGAATGTTAATAGCCATAGCTATGAAACATCACTAAATAAACTATTTAGATCACCGAAATCTACTTTCTTAAATGGTGAATTGAAAAAGGAGGTGTATTTAACACAACCTAAAGGGCTTGTTCAACGAGGGAAAAAAGAACATTTAGTCGTAGATTGAAAGGAAATAACTACATGGATTAAAACGGTGTCCACATCATGGTATGCAAAAAATTGACACAATTTTTATAACATAATTATAAGAGGAGCGAAAATGACCCAAATACGTATAAGTTGTGTTTGATGAAAAGGAAATTGTTTTGTTCTTTATATGTAGATAATATTATTATTATAGGAAATGTTGATGAGATCATTAAAGAAATCAAAGTGCATATGTCACGGGTTTGGTGAAAGACCTTGGAAGTTACTTATTGTTTGGGTCTTGAAGTATGGAGGGATTACGGTGAGCTTTAAATAGAAAGTATTTGAGGCTTGTGAAAAATTTTCAAAAATGAATGAGTGCAGTTTTCCTTCTGCCTTTGCGGTGAATTTCAAACCCGGAGATGATGATGGTTCTAAGGAGGTAGTTGCTCTTGTAAAGACATCTAGTTTGAGTTTGATTTATCTAACTTACAACTAGACCTAATTTAGCTTTTTCCGATCATTGTTTTGGGCCATTTTATGTCAAAACCTCTTGAGAGTGATTAAGTAGGTAGCGAAAGGCATCTTAAGGTATCTTCAAAGACAGAATTTGTGTAATATATTGATTTGTTTTGATGTTAAGTTGATGGGTTTTTTTGATTGATTGGGCGATGAAATTTGGATGACAAATGATCCATAACGAGGTTATGCATTCTAGGTTAGAGGTCATTCCATGGAACTTCAAGACCCATAATATTGCATCATATCTTCTCTGAAGCGGAGTATCAAGCGATGTGTGCATAATTAGTGTGAAACTGGTGGCTTAGGGGACTTGTGCATGATAGAAGAAGAACAAAGATGAAACATTTATCATATGTGATAAACAGCTCAATAAAGCTTGCAAAAAATCCTATGTTTTACGAAACACAAAGCATATTGATACCACGGTTCACTTGTTAAGAAGGTCAAGGAAAATAATTTTTATCTTGATAATTGTAATACTTATGATAATGCAGCATATGCATTTTTACCAAGCCTTGGAGAGAATTAAATTTGAATTATTTAGGGGAGATGTTAGGAATACTAGTAGACCCTTTCTATTAAGGGGGAAAGTTGAATTAATGGAGAATGTATTATTGGAAAATTGCATTCATTATTTGTGCGTGTATCTAGTTTAGAGAATTAGTTCTATTTTCTAAATTGTTAGTTCTAACTCTCATATTCTCTTGTAAACTTACATATTGCTTGATGTTAATGATTAATGTAGAGCATTATAGTTCACATTTTTCAAGGTGTTAGTTCTAACTCTCATATTCTCTTGTAAACACATATTCTTGATATTAATGATTAATGTGACGTTAACTGTAGGTAATTCTCAGCTGTAACTTTACTTCCTTATGGTACTAATTTTTCAAGTATAATTTTGGTCTTATATTTCTAAGAAAAATATTACGCTAATTCAAGCCCTGCTGTTATTGTTTTTAGTGCCGACCTACCTATTATGTAGCTTACTGCGAAACTAATATCAACGGTACAGATCATGAACGTATGTATGTATGCATTTATATTCGATAATTATTTGTTATGAGTTTGTGCATGCTCAAAATGTAGAGAAGTTACAATGCACACTCAAGTTTGTTGTGAAGTCTAATCAGGATCTCTTAGATATCTTGGACTTCTCCATTACAACATTGACTACGCTTGTAAAATCATATCATCCTCTGTTCACATCGTTTGACTCATTTATTAGGAAATACTTGCAAATCCATGGAAACTTTCGTTGTTAGCAATATTTTAATAGATGCGCTACAATTTACAGCGATATAGTTGTACACAATGGATAGACGATAATATACCTATAAGCTGATGTGTAATATATATATACAAGTGTCACATGATGCATCATCCTCTGGTGCTTGCAGATGGTGAAAATTATATGGCCCATTAAGTTTTACTGATCTTTTTCTGGAAACGTGATTAGCTGAAATTAGGCAGAGTAATGATAGCTGAACAAAGGACCTAATGAATCAAAACAGTAACATTTTTGGTATACTTGTGTTGTTAGTTTCTTTATTATTATTGATAAGTATTTTAGAGTAAGATAATTTAATTGTTGTTCAATTAATATTTTTAAATTAATTATTATTTAATATTTTTGTATAATTTAGAAAAACTATT
This sequence comes from Pinus albicaulis, assembly GCA_034641835.2. Classification (NCBI taxonomy): domain Eukaryota; kingdom Viridiplantae; phylum Streptophyta; class Pinopsida; order Pinales; family Pinaceae; genus Pinus; species Pinus albicaulis. The sequence continues at coordinate 160,605 of JAXQQM020062873.1, read as the reverse complement.
ATGAAAAATTTATAGATTTTTTTTAATATTTATATATATACATATTAAAAAATAATATATATAAATAAATCTATAAAATGGAATTGAAATCATAAACTCATACAAAATGAAAATTGTATTCTTCAAAAAAGTCTAAGAACTCAATAACTATATATATATAAATATAAATAGATCTCTGAGGATGGAAATGAAGGAATGGTAAACTCATACATAATAAAAATTATGTTATTCAAAAAAAACTAAATCAATCAAATATATATATATATATATATATATATATATATATATATATATATATATATATATATATATAAAATAAATGTAATGCTAACGAATGAATGAATATATATATATATATATATATATATATATATATATATATATATATATATATATATATATAATTTTTAATAAAGAATAATATGAAAGCGGAAAAGCCCTAAACACTTGGAGACAAAAATAATATAAGCAGTAAGAGAGGAAAGAAAATATGAATTTTAAGAAAGTATTAATATATATTTATAAAAGTAAACACCCATAATATTAATAGAACTAGAAAATGTTAATAATAATTTTAATAAGATTAGGAAATGATATTATGAATTAATAGAAGGCATAAAAATTGTTAAGAAAATTAATATAAAAAAAGAAAAAATGTTAGACAGCAATAAAAATAAAAGGGAAGAGACAAAGGAAAGGGAAGAATGTAATATTCCAAAAATGTTTGGAACAACTTAGCAAATATGCACTAAAATGCATTTTAGAAATATATGCCATATAAATGAAAATAACTTGGATTCCATAGATACTATCTAGCATCTAATTCAAGAGGAGATCAAAAAGAAATGAAACTAGGTGAGTTAAGCAGACCTCCCACACTAGTGTAAGTTTGAAAATGACCCGAAAAACTCTAGACAACACTTTCTCCAAATAATGCATAAAAGGGACTTCCATAGGTATAATAGGTTTTAACATAAATTAAGAGGACAAATAGATCTACTCATGTAATGAGCAGTCATGCTGTCATGATATCTGGTCTCTCTTACAAATACACAAAGAGAACGTGAGGGTTCTTGTCAGCTCTGCATACAAATGTGATATTAGAAGACTATTTGAATCCTACTAGCAACAACGAAGCATAAGATTGTGAAGGTTCGAATATGTATGATATGATGTAGATCCCTGGGGCTTCTCCCATGAAAGTATGAACCTCTGATCATAAGGAAATACTAGTAGATATAGACCATCCTAGAATCTTTGCTAACAAAATAACTGTGACATTCCCTAATTTGGAAAGTCTGGGAATGTAAGCGAATGTGTGGAGTACGATACCATAGATAGAAAATAGGCTCTAGACCTTTCTGAGCAGTCTCTTAAGTGAAGAAATCTCCTCGAAGGAGAAACTAGCTTAGAAAGTGGAGATTTAATCCCTTCCTGTGCCCTGTGACACTACACAATCTCACAGCATAAAGCTGTGTTGATGATACTGGGCGAACCTTGGCACCCGAAAACCTAATGTGTAATTATGAATACAAACTCCCAAAGAGAGCTCCTCGGGGAAAAGAGGCAGAGTTCAGCTCGGAAATTTTCCCAATGTTAAACATCTTTAACTACCTAATTTAACTGAGAAAGAGGAAAAAAAATTCTAAGCAGAGCAAAGAATAATGATCTAGAAACATGAGAGAATAATCTTGCCATCATAACCATAAATAAAACCCCATGAGTTTACTTTCCTTATTTTACACTCAATTGAGTCATCTCTATCCAAAAATGCATCTCCTCCAAAGCTGGGTGTGCTTCTTAGATTCCTCTCACTCCACAGAGCGCATTGTTGACTTAGTCGAAGTTAATTTGAATCAACTTGATTCTATCTTGTTCACACATGGAGGTGTTTTATTAAGCTAGAAAGAGTGTCCTTTCACACTTGGAGTGTTTTTATCATCTTTAGGAAACTTATGGAAGCTTTATGCCATTTATTCACTGCTCTGATTCTTGCTCTAATGTTCCATTTAGCTTAGAGGCTAAAATTTTGTAACGATTCTGATCCTCCCCCTTCAAAATATTGCTTGTATTGAAAATATGTCAGGAGAAAATTTCTCCCCTCCTCTCATGTGGCCTCCCATCAATAACCTCCATCATTGCACCAAGATGTCCTTCTTGTCTCATGGCCTCCACAAAGTGGGAGTGATGACCAACATAGTGAATGAGTGTCTCTCACCTACTATCATCCAAATAGAGTAGAGTCACCCTACGTATAGCTGACTCATGAAGAATCTCCTCCACCTTTGGCTTCTAAAATGTAGGTGCCTTCAAAGCAATGAACATGATAGGCAATGAGCTATCTCACGTTGTCCTCACTACTTATGATAGAGTGTAGAGGGAGGAGATGTTGATCTCGGGCTCAACATGATTGCCCTCAGTGGTAGGAAGAAAGGCGAGTCTCCAGGGACCCTCTTGAAATCACTGGGCCATGACAACAAACCATTCCATACAAGATGAATGCCACATCATCACCATATAGCATCCAAATCAGAAAATGGCTAAATGTTATGTACAATTTTGGATGATACACATGGTTTCTCGGGTAGATCTGTGCCAGTCCTTTCATTTATTGGTTAAGACATCAAGACCAGCAAGTTGTCTTAAAGAATTTATTTAATACATGTTAGCTCATGTTTACTATGGAAGTAGTAGGCAACAATATATATCGAGCGTAACACAATAAAAACAATGAAATACTTGCGCTTGAGTCATGTATATATGTGCCTCTTATCATTACAAACATTGGCCCCTAAAGTGACTTAAAGCAAACACGAAAAATACACTTGCTTTCTTGTGGAGACGATACCTTTGTTCAAACATGGTGAGATGATAAAAATATTGATGGAGTAATCAACAAGTATATGAAATGCATTTTCTTACCATACCACAGTGAGTTGGATGAGACAGGTCCATGAATGAGTCCTCCATAGAGATCTCCTCATAAATATACTGCAGAAAGAAGGGATACATACTCTCACTTAGATACTCCATCCTGAGATATCTATGTGACGGCGTTGTAAACCTTTGTAATAAGGCTCCATGACTCTTCTCTTTGACATTCCATTTATTATCCACCATCATGCTTCTATGTGAAGATCTCTTCTACATGGAAGTCTCTCCTTAATCCTTGATCTTGAAAGGTATCCTCCTTACACCATGAATGTGCCTTCCTCCTCTTTAGAAATTTCATGAAAAGTATGTGAAGAGTTACCATACTCTCCCAGAAGTGCAACCACGGCAACAACAACTCTTGTTGCTCCCTCATCTCTCACTCATATAGTAGTGGAGGTAATATCATGATGGTTAACTTGTATGATGCCACATACCAAAAAAGTCTTTTTTCACCTTTCCCATCATAGGTGCCATGCCATCAATTGGTTTATCTCTCGTTATGGTAAACATGGGGCTACCTTTGTCCTTGGGTTGAAATGCTATGGCCTGCAAAGAATAGCTGATTTTACATCCAAAAATTAAATACATAGAAGTGCCTCTCAGTTCTCAGTGGTTCACTCCAGAAGAGAAGAAGTGTGATGTGGTAATCATGGATTTCCCATGGTCCACTCTTGAAATGTACAACATGTAAAGTGGGGAGAATCATGCTCAGTGGGAATCTTCAATGTCAGACACACTCCCCATACAAAACTCCCCATGAACATAAACACATTACTTGATATATGAAACACGGTATAATGAGAACTAGTTTCAGTATGTGAAAAGTGAATCATAGTTCCACCTAAGGAACGGCCTTGATGCATCTCTTACCTACATAAATAATAGTAACAGAATTAAGCACACGACCACTTGTTTGCTGCCTAGAACATCTCATAAGATGAAAACATGAAGTTACAAGATGGTATTGATGATGTACACCCGAAAGTCATATGGCTTTCCCCATAGTCCTACAAAGATAGCCAAAATCAATACTGTGCTTTACAAGTACCTCATCACACAATATGCAGAAGATAATTATTAACTTGATACACATCATGCTACTCAAGCAAAGAAAAATAAATGCAATACAAAATGTGAAATTATACCTCCTCCCATCATGTACTTGAGATCTTGGTAAATGGCTCGATTGGAATATTCCTCACATCTAATGGTAGAAGTGGTATTTGACCTCTTATACGTCATCATCAGGGCTATGGATCTCTCCATATGGTGAAATATGTCATGTTGGATGCTCTCCCAAGTGAACTCCTCCATCGAATAGAAATATGCCTCAAAGTGCATGGAAAGGAAGTCCTCATTAGTAACATGACCTTCTCATGAGACTAGAATCTCTAGTCAAAGAGATACCACCATGTGAATAGATGACCAAATCGTCCACCATATACTCACCATCTCACTCTGGGTCATGAAGAACCACGCATGCCAATATCGCGGAGTACTCTCTGGGCGAGATCCTAATGGGATCCAATTCTCTGAAGACGGTGTTGGTGATGCAGCATGTGAAGCTCTACTCATCTTTGTTGCCTTCTGCTGACATCCCCCATGCAAATTATTCTCCGACTTCATCTCCTCTTAAATCCAATAGTGGTGAATCCAAAAGATAAGTGTCTTCCTCAAACTCTAGACCCGGTGGCCTCCAGGTGGGCCATCCACCAGGTGAGACATCGATGTCCAGTGGTACTTTTATATGGTTGAAGCCTTGCCCTTGTACCCAGCACATCGCAAATCGATGCCCCTTCTTTGCATTGGCTTTGAAATAGAGAAGGGTGTGTGCCTCTCATCAGTGATGTTGCTCTTTCCTCCCTACCTCCTCCTTCCAGTTGTAATGTTGCACAATCATGTTTCTCCATGATTTGCTTTGACCTCCATGTAGCAAAGTCTGAGGAACTTCTTGTAGATACAGAATACCTCACATTGGAACATGTGCTCATCACTCCTACTTGAGGTACTAGATGTGCTTTCTAGATGTGATAGTGCTTTTTCCATCATCCTCATCGATACGCGCAGGAAACATCTCAATAGTTGGATCCTCTATGAAAAGGAGATCTATGCCCTCTTGTTCAATAATATGGGCGGGGGGTCTTTCTTCCGGCAATGTGTATGCAGATGTCGGCTTTTCCCATGGTTTTACACCGAGTGGGGTTTCTACCTTGACATGCATCGTTTTCTCTCTGAGTTCTCTGTGCTCATGTGTCTTGGAAGTTTTCACCGACACTCCCCACTAATGTCTCTATGAATCTTGCATAGAGGAAGTGTTTGCATTATTTGAGAACAAGATTCAAAAATCCACGCTGCAAGGCTGCCATACCTGCGAAATGCGGCAACGCAACTTCTGATAGCTTCATCTTTAAATATGGTACAGCTGAGAATAGGAGTCTAGCGCTGCGTCCACTGACTCAGGTGAACACTTAGGTGATTTGGAAAAAGTAGATAGAAGAGGAAATCACACATCACACTCCTTTCTCTTGTCACCTAGATCTTGCAAAACTCTTGAAATTAGTATGATCTCTAAGCCTCTCGGTTTGAGATTCATACTCACCTGCTCAATCAACTGAGTTCTCCTCTTGACATTATTCCTCCTCCCATCCATCTCAAGATTGATCTGCAGGGAACAGTACAGATTGTGCATCATGAGGTGTGTTGCATCCTCACACTCACCATGTGCAAATATGGAATGCACTCTAGATCAACTCCCTTTGGATATCCCATCTTGATCTCATTTTTCTTCGGCTCTCAGCAGCTCACATAGATTTTGGAAGAAGCTTTGTAAGCTTGTCTTCCTTCCTTCCTTTTTATCTTGAGCCTTCTCTTTCTTTCCATCCCTCTGAGAGTTTTATGGCTTTGAGATCAGAGGATGAGCCAGATTATTTCAAGTCTGATAATATTCCCAAATCTGAACGACTCAACAAATATGCCTTCAAAACACATTTCGAAATATATGGCATATAAATGAAAATAATCACTTGGATCCATATATACATCCATGTAGCATCTAATTCCAAGAGGATATCGGAAAGAAATGAAACAGGTGGGTTAAAGACCTCACATAAGGTGTATTTGAAAAATGACCAAAAAACCCCGGACTTCTTGCTATAGAAATAATACAAAAGGTTACGTAGTCTTATAATGGTTGTAGCTCGAAATTAAGAGGACAAGTATCTACTCATATATTGAGCAGGTCATACACATAAAGCTGAGATCTAGCCTCCTCATACAAAATACAAAGAGAACGGCCAGAGGTTTCTTGTCCAACACTCTGCATACAAAACTGAGTATTCGAGAAATTCTTGAATCACCACTACAAAGTTGAAGCATAAGGCTGTATAAGGCTGAAATATGTCTGATCTAATGTATATCCCTCGGGCTTCTTCCCATGAAAGGATGAACCTCTTAATCATAAAACAACTGTAATACTAAACCATCTGCATTCAAGATGTTGCCTCCCAAAATAATACATTCTAGTGGAAAGTCTTTGGGAATGTGAAATGTATTGATGCAGATACCATAGATCTTAAATAGGCTGCTCTGCTGGATTTCAGTGAAGTAAAATTTCCCTCGAAGGAAAACTATCTCGAAATTAGGTTCTAATCGCTGTTGTTGTGCCACAAACCTTTTCAATCTTTGACCTCGTGCATTGATGAAGTGAAATTTTGAAGCTTGGCTTCAAAAGGCTTGATGTGGAATGATGAATACAAAACTCTCGAGAGAGAGCTCCTCGAAAGAGGTGGGATTGCTCGAGAACACCAGTGCTAAACAACAACGTTACTGCTAAATAGCGAAGAGGAAGAAAAGTACGAGAGACAAGAATAATAATCTGAAATAAGAAGAATATCTGCTTCCTTAAATAAAACAGAGTTTTCTTTCCTTGACCCTTAGTGGGTCATCTCTATCAAAGATACATCTCCTCCAAAAGCTGTTATTCCTTCTTGGATTCCTCCTCCTCCACAAGCCTTGCTGTTGACTTAGTCATAATTAATTTGAATCTGACAGTTTTATCCCTATTCACACATGAGTGTTTTATTAATCTATAAAGTGTCCTCTTTCACACTTGGATTATTTTTATCCTCCTTAGGAGACTTATGGGCTTTTCTACCCATTTATTCATAATTTAGTATTGCCTAGCTCTAATGCTCCATTTAGCTTCGAGCTAAGATACTGGTTATTCAAAAAAGTAATAGGATACTACAAAGAATGAGAGGATTCAACAAATGTTAAATTTGCACTCATTATCTCTATTGTATCTTAGATCTTCTCCTAGTTTTTATAGTCTCTCTAAACTTTCGGTGGCAATAAAATGGTAAATGCGTGAAAAGACCCATGACTCTTGTATACAAATGTGTTTATTTTATTCCATTGTGATCAAATTTGAGAGGCGAGTCACCCTAGTAATTGATGTCGGTTGTCCTCTTGAATCCTTTGATTTATGGAGCGACTAATTTCTCCAATGTGAAATCACATAGGAACATGGGATTATATAAACACCTTTCATTATTTAAGGTTCAAATGTGTCTTTGTGAGATCTTGAGGCACTGAAATAGTCAAAGGCCTAAATGAAACGAGACCTTGTGCTTTAAAATACAAATGATATTGTCGGTGGTCCCTTGGATAAAGGAAGTTGAACACTAGTAACCAAATCATTAGAGTTCTTTCCCTTATCCTTGTACACACTATTACCTTTGAGAAAATTTGAGACGGAAGTGCTTATTAAGACCATTATTTTTGAGCAGTTTAAGGAGATGGATTTTCTCATTATCAGTGACTTTCATTTGAAACCCTTAATAAATGGGCAACCAACATGTTGAGATCTCTGATTTTGTGCCAAACCAATGATGAAATTGCATGGATAAAACTACATGTAGGTCTCATTAAGAAAGACCTCATGAAAAAAGAAGCATCATTTTCTTAGAATTAAAAGCATTCGAGAATGTATACTACCATTGACTTATCATTATAGTAAACTTAATGGGCTGATTGTGTGTTAAGATCTTTGAAAAATTGTTTTGATTTTATTTTCCATACGGCCCGAGATGATGAAGGAGTATCCTCTACCAAAAAGTTTCTACAACTTAGGATGAAATTGAGTTAGGCAATGCCTTTTATTCAAAATATTCCATGAAAATGTTAGCTACATTGGAAAATTAGAACCGCGAAAGCCACTTTGTAGGTCAAATTACACTTAATAATAATAGTAATAATAATAAAATAATAAAATAAATAATAAATTTACAATTTGTGATTTTTTGGTTAATACTTTTAAAATAAATTACACCAATAATATTGAGGGAATTTGTATAAGTTAAAGCTTTCAAATGATCCTATTAAAACATTTTCACCTTTATCAAATTTCATTTCAAAAATAATTATAATAATAATAATTAAAATACAAAACTAAGGAAAAATAAAGAATTTGTCGTTTTATTTTTCGGTTGACACTGTTTAGAACCTATAATATATGTTATTCTTATGGTATTCTTATATAAGCTAATGTTTTTCAAAATGATCATAGCATTATTTTCACCTTTTATGTACACGGGAAGGAAGCCCAGTAGACCCAATGGAGCTCCATTTTGCCGATTATTTATACTTTCAGAGTGAAATGTAATTTGCTCTCTCGGTCCAAATGGTGTTGCTCCCCAACGCACATAGTGGATTTAACTAGAGATACACCGGTATTTATTTTTTTCTAATCTCATCTCAACAGTACATTGTCATTGGTAGAAAATATCATTGTTTGTTTGATTCATTTCGGGTGTTCTTTTTACTTGTGGTAATGAATAATATCATTAGTTGTTGTTGGATTGCGGGGTGCTTCTCATACTCCTAGTGATAAAATATTGCATTAAGCTATGTCGAGCACATTGATGTTTGGGATAAGTTTAGGTGCGGAAGTAATGAGTCGAGGAAAGTGGGGTGCTTAAAGCTGAGGTAGTCATCATGGCCATCTATGTGCCACCTGCGGTGAAGCACATCGTTGCAAGATATACCATCGGAATAATTTAAATTCCTCGTGGAAAACATAAAATGCATTTATGAAGATGACACGTCATACACCCAAGTAGACCATTCATCTGTGCTCCAGAAGAAAAACACTGATGGGTTGGGGATATTGTTGAAGTTCATAACGATCATCGAGCGTGTGGTCCGGCTCATCATTAAAGTGTTTCATGTTGCTTAGATTATTTTCTAATCTATAATCCTCGAATAGGATTCACCACAACAAATTTCATCTCTCCAAAATACATGATCCTCACAATGGTCCAAAGGAACTTGGTCTCTATTGTAATCAAAGGTGAAAAATTATTTTCAATTGACTTCATGACTCCCATTTCACTAGAATTAGTTGACACAGTGAAGCCTGGAATTTTTGTTGCAGCAACATGGGAGATAACCACCCATTCAGGACCTTAAGAAGCTCCTTTTCCGTTTTAATTGTAGTGACTCGACTAGGAATAATGGGACAGATTTCCCAAATAAAGAGATTGATATGGTAATGGTATGTTTTGGCACAATGTGAAATGATAAATGAATTTAAACAGATTAAAGTAGCCTATCTAAATAACAAAACATGTAAAAATATGTCTATTTATTTAATTTAATTTAAGCTATAACTGGAGTAGAATTACCATGATGAGATCTAGAAGAGAATGTCATATGGCAAAAGAAAGGTAATAAAGATCATTCTAGTGTTGAAAGAGGGAATGAAAGTGTAAAATGATTTATCTTGACTAAGTGAAATCCAAGAATAACTATAATGAAATATCCTCTATAAATTTCTCTATGAATATAATAAGATTACATTTTGAAACATTGTGCAAAGTGCACGAATGATAAGAATATAAGTCATACTATACCTTATCACAATATAAAATAAATTTGTTGTAAAATCATGTCAGACTTAATCATAAGATAGGGGTACCATATATGATGATTATTCTCATGAAATCCTGTGTCAATTCAGCTAATTCAAATATAATTTAAAATTTATAGATGATGAAATTTCGGGAAAGCATATTTGAATTTTCCAAAGAAGTAGATCTTGTTAAAATTATATTTTCTTGAGCATTCATAAGTACGAGTGTGATCTCATAAATTTGTTCTTTGATAAATTTTGGACCCTTCTCTAAATATGAAAACGTTTAATACTAATACAATATGTGTGAATTATTGCACTTAAAATTTTGAGGGTTACAACAACATTCCTCATAATAAGTAAACTAAACTACACAATCTGAAAATAAAATAACTAATGTTACTGTTCATTATACGATCTCAGTGAAGATATCCATCATCGGCTGCTGAAGTTGGATGTGTGATCTGAATCGACTTGGCTTTTAAGCACAACATTTTGAGGAAGTGTTGGAAATGCTTTCTATTAGGGGCAAGTTCTAAATATTAGACATTCGTACACTGTTGATGGTTTATTCAATTCCGATGGTACACTGTGATCTAATTTGGTTATCCCTCTTGATATGCACTGTGTCACAAATTCTTCCATAGTGTCTCCCAATTGTTTGACTGTGAGATTTTATTCGTGTATATTATTTAATAACATAGCTTTCAAAGCTATCCATTAAACGGACAATTATCTCATTTTATAAGTTTGTTGCCTTCATGTTGTTTTGTATAATTATCTCACATTCACAAATAAATATCTTTATGGCTGTAAACTTTCGAGGAATCAACCTCCTTCCCTTTATTCCTATTATTTCATAAAATAAATTCATGAATTTTCTTAGAATCTTTTCATATTCAAAACTTATATTCTGCTTGTTGAGTTAATATTTTACTTGTTCGACAATATGAATTAGTATTTGAATTTACTAATAAAGTCTCCTGCTGACTCAAGTTTATTATTATAGTGCCTCTTTTATGAACTGTTCTATTTGGGTTAGTTTTAATCTTATCCATTCTTGCCTCAATCTATGTGTACTTCTCACTGGGTTGACGCAGTGTTATGGCTTAAATATTTCAAATTCCCTTAAATTTATTATTATTTTCATCTCTGGCTTGCTTATTGGCACTTTTCTATTTTTCTTGTTGAGTTGTCTCCAGCTTTCTTGAAATCTATCTTCTCTCTCTGCGGCAGAAGTTTTACTTATCTTGCTTTATCCTTCCGTGGCATTTTATGGCATATACACATAAGTGTAATGATTTAGTGGAGTAATTACATTGGATTGACAAAAGTGTCTTTAGAGACAACATCTATAGATTCATTATTAGAAGGTTTTCCTTTATTTCATCAACTCTTCACATTTTTTTCTCTTTACTTACAGCACAACCAGGCTTGGGAGTACATGAAAACTTCCACGATGAAATTATTTACTTAATATTTAAAATGGTTATTTTTTGGGTAGGCTGAGATGATCTCTTGTTCTTGAACCTGCAACGATTTCTTTGAGCGCCTTTGATACTTACGCTATTTTTTTAGTTTGCTCGGGATTTTTTTAAACCTTGTTGATATTTGGATTATGGATTCGTGATATCTGCTTGTTCTTGGGCGCACAATCATTCTTTTCCCAGGATGATCTGCTTGATATTTTACTATACCAGTGTAGTTTGAACTTGTTTGAAGTTGTTTTTCAAGATGCTTTTAATAATGTAGCTTCACATGATTCCTTCTTTAGGATGTATATCAAAAACTTTTGATTGCATCTTCAATTATCTTGTCAGGGCTCTCATTTTTACTTTCATATTCATTATCGAATGATGCGAACTTTGAGACTTATATTGTGAATCCTACGAATCTTGAATTGATTTTTCATGACTCATCCTTTATGACATATGTAGCTTCATCATCAAAACTAATACTAGAGGTTTAGCTCTACGATATCTTATATTAGTAATAAGTCAATGAATGCTGCATTTTAGCCTCTTGTTATATTCATGAGAAATAATTAATGTATTCTCTGACCTTATTGGATTCCATTTTTAATACATGCAGCAAATTTCTTAGATTAAACGAATAAATCATCAAAAAAATCCTTTTCATGCTGCCAGGTATAACTTTAAAACGATTAGTAAAATTTTGGACCACATTATTAGAATCCTCTTGACTCCTTGGCGTGAAAGCCATATTGAAGTAATGTTTGGAATTTCCCACGTTGTATGGCCTACATCAAAAAGGGCTGATCGTACTTTAATGGAAATGTAGGCAAATTTGTTTGTAAAATCAGCAAGTACACTTGTTATACCATTAAAAAAATTGATATTAAATTTATCTACTAAAGTTTATACGGAACATAGTAGGTAAAAACAGAGAGGAGAAAGACTCGAAAACTCTAACATAAGTAAAATTGTCTTCTCCAAACTATCACGGCCATAAGGAAAATGTTTTGGACTAATATCTTTATAGATTCTAGGAGATTTATCATTAAAAATGGTTTGATGAATGGACAACGACTCATGAAAAACTTATAGAGATGGGGCAGTCGGACTACGGTTTGATAAATATGAATAGGGTTAGGGTCTTTATGGTCCATTTCCAACCTGCTGATAAAGTTTGAACAAAAAATATGGCATCGATGATATCCTCATATGAAAAGGGATTGTTAAATTGAGCCCTATTTTTTCTATAATCATAATGGTTTGGCCAAAATATTGGATAATTTTTTTCTAATTCATGATAGTAATTAATTGACTATGTCAATTAAGAATCCATTAAATGGAAAATTTAGTGGTATCGAGGTCTAGAGAAAAATCTACATAGCATTGTTTCTACCAAACAATAAGGTGATGGAAATTGCTCACAGTAGATTTTATCTTGGTAAAACTGGTACACCTTGATCTTCCTTCCATTCTTTCTCACCTTCATTGGGTCTTGATTTGAAAAGTTCTGGGAAGCTTTATGATAAGTTTTGTGTCATTGGTTAATGGTACAATGTATGAAAATCACGGTGAATGAACCTATGTTTTCCGATTTGGAATTCTTGAGCGATTGTGTTTTGATATTGAGTTACCATTGACCCATTTTACCATGTCAGGTCTATGGTAAGATCTTTAGCCTAAGCGACTATCCTGTAAGAATTGTCTGACTTCAAAGAAGGAAGTTTTTGATGAATAATTAACATCACGACGACCGCTACCTCTTTAATTTCCTTAGTTTTATCCTTCAAATAGATTATACATGGCTTATGAAGAAATCCTTGTCCTTATTTCACGACAGTGTCCCAAAAATAGTGGAGGGAATGTACGCGCTTGAGGGTGGATGATTGGGCAACTTATTTGCCTTTCTTTCATTTATGTTGATATAGCTTTCTCGGATGGATTTCTTGAATTAAAGCAGGGCCGGGAAATTCAGATCACCATAAATAAATCTAAGCTTTTATTTGAAGCGTGCTTTAGAAATATGTCGATATTTTTAGCTACATGTAACTATTGATTGTCATTAATAACCCTTTAAACGTTTGTAAAATATTTTGTGTATTTTACATCATATGTATAATCAAAATGTTTAAATCATTAGATATTATTCGCAGGACCAATTGATAATTATCATAGCTTTGTAATAAATGTTGTATTTGCAATTTTTAGACTTTACAAACATTCATATTATGTATTTTTCATGAGTGCATGCGAATTGATTTTCATCGGATGCTCATACTATCAGCGGTGTAGCGTTCATTTGAGAGATGATGTTGTAAGTGCGATATGCAAAAAATCATCGTTGCACTTAATGATTTTTAGTATATGTTTCAATATTCGTTTGTGGATTCCTATCAAATTCAACTCATGTAATTTCTTTTACTTTGATATACTATTTGTTTGTCTTTTAAGGAGGTGCTGATCTGAATTTATAGTTATAAGGGTTTAAGATTTTTAACGGAGAATTACATATAACTCAAAAAGATACTAAGCGCTTATCTGGTACGTAGATTTTATATGTGTTCTAACTTTTGTTATCTTGTGAGTTTGTGATTTACACTCACATATGATAAACGGTTCATGCCTTTAGAGTCTAAAGTTTTAAATACTTAATGCTTCTTAAAATAATGTTCCTAGAATGTATTTGTTTAAAGGGCCTAATTTGTATTCATAACCTTAATATATATTCAAATGGAGGGTTTTTAATAGCACAACAATTGGCGAATTCCTTTAGGAGAATTAGTTATCTTTGATAATTTAAAATCTATATCTTTTTAAAAATAAAAATGGTTGAAGAAATGTAAATAACATGAAATTTAAAATAAGTAATATTTCTTTAGCCATAAAAGAAAATAACTTCATTATTATCACTTGATATCCTCTGGGATGAAAATTATTCTATCTAAATTAGTATTCTTGGGTTTAAAGATAGCTATGATTTTTCTTTTGAGTTTAGTTTAAAATATCCTCATTTGTCACGGGAGTAGATCCCCTCTGCTTTATGATCAATTATTAATAACCTTGGACAAGTTGCCTTTTAACTCAATTAATGATTGATTATCCATCCAAATGAGTGTTGATCTTTAAAGATAAATCTAAACCATATATTTATTCTTCTTTCTTCTTTTTATTTTTATTTTACTGCTTAAAAGCCATTGTCTTGGTTTGGTGGTAGATAATAACACTTCGATTCATTGGTTGTAGCAAGCGAAAATTTGGCTGGTGATGAGACCCCTTTTCTTTGATTAAAATAATCTCAAACCATTACCCTATTTGGTATGAAATTTTAGTGGCTAATGGGTTAGTTATTTCCATATGGAGAGATATGGTAAGCGAGGCTGGAAGTGATCACGACCTCTTATATTTTAAGCTTTTAAAAATTTATTTCATAAGATGAGGCCTTAAAAAAGAAAAGTTTATTGGATGGGAGAGATCATTGACTCCTTAAGAGTTACGGATAAAAATGTCTTTATGAAAAGAGTCTTTTTCATTGGTTAAAGATACATTTCTTGGTGATAATAGATCAAATTATTTTATAAAGTTGTTCGAACAAATAACTTTGAAAAACAAGAAAATTTAGAGATCTAAAACCTTTTTTATTTTTTAAATGTTATAAATACTTCTTTAAGTTACTATTTATAAAGGAGAAATAATAAAATATTCAAAGAAAATTTATATTTTGTGAATTCAGCAGGTTATACTATTTCAAGCTTTATTTTCTAAAAATTAAAAACGATAATGCTGAAGAGGATAGAAGAGGTTATCTTCTATGAAAAGTATTTCTTCAGATCGCCCATTTACATGTAAAGTTCTCTTCTTGTTAAATATTACAATAAAAATGTTGATGGGTCGATTAACTTCGGCGTATAAATGGTCAACCATTCTTTGGAATTTTGAACATGTTTGCCACCTTTCTCATGTTGCTAATCACTAAATCTGATTCTAGTTGAAATGATGTTGGGCTAGTAGAATGTGCATCGAAGAATTCTTAATTCTTCTTGATGGTGAGCATGTGCGTTTTTGCTTTATTTCTTCTTCCAATTTGATAATTTGTGGTTTCAGCAATTGCAGGAAGAAAGATTTCTTGATAAATTGGACTAGGTCTAGAGAATGGTATGTGTTTTTTTGGAAGAACAATTTTCCCATAAAATAGACTAAATGGTGAAGTGCTGTGAGGCATACGTATCGATCTACCCAAAGAAAATGTCAAATATTTGTGCCAATTCTTGAATTTGATCAACAATTAAGTTTTATGATTCTAATGAGATTTTGTTCGTTGATTCTTTTTTGCTTCGACCATTTCCTTGAGGATAATAATTAGCGAATATTTAAGTTGAAACCTATTTGAAGAGAAAATTATTTCGTACATTTCATGATAAATAATATGCATTATCAAACATTAAAGCGGTTGGAAACAAATCAATGATAATAAGTTAATGATAGATTGTGATGTTCTCGAAAATTAGTTACCTTTGGTGAATTGTTTCCACCATTTTGTAAAATAATCTGTTCTTGTAAGAATATATCTATGTTTCTTTGAAGGGTGAGCGATCTCACGTACTATGTCGGAATCCTAATGTTGAAATGGTTTTTCAATGTTGACTGGTGTAATGGTAGTGCAAGTTTCCTTTGTCTTCCGACAACAATGACATGTTTTACATTTGTACATATAGATGGCCATATTTAAAGGGTTAGGCGATATTAATAGCTAGCATACATAATTTTGAGCTATTGTATCTCCTCAAGCTGACCACTACGCTAAATCTTCATGTGGATTTACTGAAACCACCATTTCCAGTTTTTCAAGCATATTAATAGGAATAGAATCATAGTTTTCGCATTGATGATCCCGGATATTTTTGCTTTTAATCTCAAGGCTCTTTTCTTTTTATAATTAAGTTGAAAAGACATATCCATTTTAAGTAAATATGAGATGACATATTGAGATTAGCTATCATTGTGACTTACCTTAGAAATTTGTATATCATTACGGATCTTCATCATTGAGTGAATCATACTCGATCAACGTTACGCAAAAACCTTAACCTCACGACAATTTTTAGTGATCTAATTTCTAAAACATATTCTTTTAAAGAAGTTACCTAGTTGGATCTCTTTTCTCCCACTTTCCTTTGCATCAATAATTATCTTCTTGTTGAAAATGGGACTATTATTTTAGTGTGAGTTTTTAGGAGAAATGGCTTCAGATCTTGCCTTCTTTGAAGACAAAAATGCATGTTTTCAAGAGAAGAATAATTCAACTAAATATTTTGTAATTTTAACTTAAGAAATCCATGGAATTCTTCAATATTCTTAGTTAAGATGTGTTAAAATAGTTACATATGATGTTTATGAAACAAATGTTTATAATACAAAATATTTTGAATGGTCGAAGTAACCAAGGAAGGAGCATTAATAATATGCTTGCTTGATCAATTTGAATGATTCTCTTTCAACGCTGACCCCCATTTAAAGATTTTTTTTTTTTTCATGGGCTACGTAAGGAAAAAAATTTGTGGCACAAACTTTTTTACAAATTTATTTGACCTAAGAAAGGCGCATTTATTTCTTGTTGTGGGGAAAAGGGATTTTCTCAATTTCATAATCCTTTGGATCAATATAAATACCCTTTTTGATACAATAATCCTAAAATCTTATCTTCTCTTAAAGAAAAATAAGACTTCTTTAGATTTAATAAATCGATAACTTCTACATCTTCCAATTTGTTTAAAATCATTCAAATGGTTTGCTTATTTTCTTGGAATAAACAATGATATCATCCAAGTAATTATATAAATTTGTTAATAGGTATAGAATACTATATACATAGCTCTTTGAAATGTAACTTTTGCATTCGTGAAACCAAAAGGACATTTTATGATAAGCATAAGTTCCCCATTTACTCTAAACATAGTCTTCAATCTATGTACCTGGATGTACTAAGGATTTGATTTATATCCTAAAAACCCATCAAGAAAATACTATAAGTCTGAGAATGATGCAGTTGCGGTACTTGTTCATGGTTAGCGGTGGAAGTATCTTTGGACAAGTTTTCTTTATATTTCTAAAATCTATGCATATGTGAATATCTACATTCTTATTTCTAATAGACGATAGATTGGAAGCAATTTGAATGTCTAATAGGAAAAATTATTTTATTTAATAAGTTTTGTTCGGTTCAAATTTTATCGGCTTTTAAGATTCGAATTGAATTCTGCAGTTTTCTTTTACATTGGTTTCTCATTTGAGATCATAGGTATGGAGTGTATTTTATGGCGAAGTATCATAATTTGTTATGAAACCAACTCTAAAAATAGAAAGAGAGATCAACACTGTAGAAATCAAGCCATTTCGAGGGGGCAACCTCTAATACATTACATAAATGAACTTTCGTGGATGGTACAAATGACCAAAACCTCCTTCTATATATAGGAGTCCATGGGCCACAATATAATCTATTAAACCTAACAATAATAATGTAAGGGAATAATAATAACAATATTGGGAGTTAGAGGGCACAACAATAAACATAAGAGAGCCTGCCCCAACCATGATGAGGCTAAGCCCAGTAATATAGGGGACTAACATGCCCCTCTCCTTCAAAAAAGTGTTGTCCTAAAATTTTGAGTAACTGCAGGGGCTTCGTATAAAATTCTCATCCTCCCATGTAAGATCTTGATACGTAAGTTCTTTAACTTGATAGAATGCTCACAAAATTGATTGATTTCGTAGTTATTTGAGTTCTTTTTTAAATGAAGCTGATTCAAGTTCCAATATGATTTTTACTTCCTCATCAGAGATTCTGGCAATCTTGTTTGAACTAGGAATATTTTCACCTATAACCTTCTTTAAACATGGCTGTAAAATATTTGGATGCACTTTTGAAGAAGCATGGAAAGCTCCAATTTGTATTCCATAGTACAGTATTTGCAACACCTTGTAAGGACCATATTACTTTGGCGATAATTTATAATCCTTCTTAACTTTCTTGAAGGGACATTTATTTGTATGGTTGTAGGCTAGCAAAATGATCTCTATGGAGACCACATCCAACTGCGATGTTGATACTTTGTTGTTTCATTCGATGTTATTGCCAAATTTAGGTTATCCTTTAAGAGTTGGAGAAATTCTTGTTGATGCTCGATGTGATATTCCAGCACGGTTGAACCCAACCACAGAATTTTCTCTTAAATATGATGTGATGGACGGTGGATGATATCCATAAAGTACCATAAATGGGGTCATTTTCTTTACTTGATATGGAAGGAAGTGTTATACCACCATTCGGCGAGAGCTAACCACTTGACCCATTTTGTTTGTTTATCGAGATACAAAACAATGAAGATATCCTTCAAAAATTTATTCACTATCTCAATTTGACCATCGGATTGAGGATCATAAAATGAGGAAATTTAATGAACAAGTTGAAACACCCAAAAAATAAAATAACTCACTGTCCAAAAATTTCAGTAAAAATGGGACCTTTGTCACCGAAAATAAATCTTTGGGTTTCAATGTAGCTTTGAATTGTAGTCATAAAATGTAGTAGAAAATGTACTTGCTTCAAATGGATGAGATAATGCACAAAGTGTGCATATAGGTAAATATCAACTACCACCATGATGATACTCTTTCCTTTGGACTTGGGTAAACTGTGGTAAAATCCATAGAAATCTCCTCCAAATGTTGACTTGGAATGGATAAAGGTTGTAGAAGACCCAAGGTATTAATTGCTATGTTTATTTTGCTAAAAATAAGTTGATACGCTCGCTTTTGAATATACGATTTAAAGGCCATCCCACAAAATATTTTTTTTTTTTTCACCTATGGTAAGTTTTTAAAAATCTTGAGTGACCTCCTAAAGTGTGTAATTCAAAAGAATATTTTGTTATAGTTGGAAATCTTACAAATATATAGCGATCTTTGTACCTGAGAATCATTTTCAGGTATAAATTGCTAGCATCTTGGTGTAACTTTGAATGAGTGTCCACCCTTCTTCATCCTTCTTCATTCATCCTTACGTGTTCAATGCGGTTGGATAATAGAAATGGCACAAAAGCAGATATTCCACCTCTTCATTATTTCTTGAGAGTGCATCTACAACAAAATTTAGCTTCCTTTTTTTTGATTATTTTCAAAGTCATAACTGTATCTATGCTGACCCATTTTTGATGCTCTTAGAACGTATTTGTTCTAAAAAGTGTTTAAGACTATCATGATCATTTTTTACCTTGATGTCTTCCCGGTAAGAGTAGGTCACCATTTATTTAGTGCATATTATTGCTAACATTTTCTTCTTCATAAGCGACATAAATACTTTCCTTTGATTGAATGACTTTCGAAAAGAAATGGGTCTTCCTTCTTGCATTAAAACCTTGTAATTCCCATTTCTGAGCATCACATTCCTGATAATTTTTTTGTGAAATATAGCGCCAATAAGGCCGTGCTAAGGCACGTACTCTTTAAGATATTCGAGCCTTGGTGTAATTTCATGAAATTGCATCTTTCTTTAATAATGTTATTAGAGGTCTTGCTATTCTCCCATAATTCTTAAAAAAATTGTAATAATACTGATTCATGAGAAATCCTGCATGGCCTTTATGGTTGTGGGGACTCCATTCTGTGGCTTTAATTTGGTTAGGGTCTACCTTAACACCCTCGTGAGACCTGATATGACGAGATATTCCCACCTCTTGTACTCCAAAGAAACATTTGGATGTTTTTATATAATTGTTTCTCCTGCAATAGTTTGAGCCACATACAATGTCAACATGTTGAACAGTCCTTCGAGCCTGTTGTAGATTAGTATATCATCAAAAAATAAGAGCACAAATTTTCTAAGGGAAAGGGTTTGAAAATGGAATTCCTTGACTAACGAAATGTAATACGGTCATTGGTAAGGCCAAAGGCATGGCAAAAAATTCATAATGACCCTCATGAGTTTGAAATATTTGTTTTTGAATATCTTGATCTTCATTCTAATTTGATGATATCTTGGGCGAAGATGTCTAACCCGAGCAAATAAACTTCTCCATGTAATTCATCCAATAATTCCATCCCAATCCCGTAATGGAAATTTATCATACAATAGTGAGCACAGTGAACTGCCACTATGTCAGAACGCATGCATGATGCATCCTTCTTGTGCAATCTCTTGGGAAAGTGAGAGAAGAACTTTTGACTAGGTTGAATTATACCGGCCCTCCCTTGTTCTGTAGGAATCATACGTTCAATTTAGCTCTTTCGGACATAAGGATATGTATAAGGCACGATGTTTGGAGGAACGATTCTATGATAAAATGAATAGCATGATCATGATCACGAATAGGTGGGAGTCCTTTGGAGTTTCAAACACCTTGGGAATGATTGTCCAATATTTTGGAGATGCGTAGAAATATATGATTTTGATGTTGAACTTCTAATGGCTTGAGAATTGTGCAATTACGCCTCGTTGTTCTTTCTTGAGCTTTGTCATGACATTAGAGCTTATTATCTTTCAAAAAAGTCTTCCTGCGATACCCGTAATTTGACTTCCTTTCTTAAAAATTTCAAGAAAATTTCACGAAAATTAAATGCTACCATCCCCAAAAGATTGTAACCATTGCTCCTGTTACAACTTTATCAATGCCTCATTGGAATGGAAAGCATTGGACTATTGATACATATCCCCCATGGTTATCTTGAAATTATGGCATTTTCCCAGGCAATTTATAGTTCTCCATTTTGCAACCATCATGACATTCGTCTTTAGCATTATGAAGGAAACAATTCAATTCCTTGGCTACATTCCTGATGAATAAAATTATGGGTACTACTCGAATCTGAT
Organism: Pinus albicaulis; assembly: GCA_034641835.2. Lineage (NCBI taxonomy): Eukaryota > Viridiplantae > Streptophyta > Pinopsida > Pinales > Pinaceae > Pinus > Pinus albicaulis. The sequence goes on along the minus strand of JAXQQM020062873.1, from coordinate 139,424 downwards.
CAACAACATGCCTTTCTTCTTGATATGTCGCCATATTGAGAGTTTGAGGAGTGGTAATTCCTAGAAATACATTACATGAAATGGTCACACTCATTTTCTTCCTCTTCTAGGGTTGATTCTACGGTGTATATCATCTTCTTTTGAAGATTCTTGCTCATTTTCTTCCTCTTCACAATATATGTAAAATAATTTCTTCTCATCATACTTATGACCTTTAGTGTACTCTATCACAACTATAGCAAGCATTGCCCAGTCTTTTTCTTCCAATTGTTGTTGTCAGCAGGTTGTGGAAGTCTAGGAGTATAACCGCTTCCATCTTTATATGTGAGTAGCGAGGCACCACATGTCGCCATAATTTGCAATTAATTTTTTTCCAACTGGTCTGCACTACGATAGATACGGAGTTCTGTATGAAAACTCATGTTGTATGTTATCATTCAAGTCCACAGCAGAGCATCTCAATGCGGTGTTCCTCTGGAATACTTGATTGCCTACTTCAATTTTGGAAGTCCTCATTGCTCACCTTTGAACCCACTGTTTGATATTTATCAATTGGCTAAAGAAGGTGTCGCTTTTAATCCTCATATGTGCTATCATTTACTCAAGTAAAATTTGACCAAAGTGACAATTTTTACATGATAAAAATACATCGATATATATAGAATATGGATTTGTTACAAATGTAAAGGTTAAATCGCACTTTTGTGTGTTTTGCACATTATTGATATCAAAATGTGCTCCATATGTAGTATCCATATTCTTAGATCCTTACCATCAAACACCACTGTATCCATCTTTAGAATATGGTGGTTCTTCTAGCCAAGCATTATTTTTGACATTGTGTAACATTTATTTTGTTCTCGCCATTGAGTTTCTCTACTATCTTTTCGCCATTGAAACATTTCTTGTGTCAGCTTTTTTCAGAACTTCCATGTATACTGGCATGGAATCATTATTTTATGTTTTCCATGTTATCTTTCATTTTTTCATCGATATTGAATTCCATATCATCCATATTAACCCATTGCATCCATCTTAGCTTCCATACTGACTTCCTTTACATCCATGTGCCTTTTGTTTCTCTTTGCAGAGAGAATTTAGTGCACATACTTGAAATTTTGATATGTCATGTTGCATTTCTTCATATTTATGGGTCATAGTAGAGGCTTCTAAAGGCTTAATGGGTGTTGAATTCTTTTTAGGTGGAATTTTAGGAACCCAATACTTATATTGACTACAATATTCCTTGGAATCAATTCCATGTTGATTGTTCACACAAGACATGTAATTGAAAAAATACACATTTTTTCTTACCTTTAAGGAGCTTGAGGTAAGAAAATGAATTATCTATGTGATTTTGGATCTTAAATATCTAGAAATTAGACCCTCTATTATCCCTCTAAGATTATTTCAAATGCCCCAGGTACGACCTAATTTTGATTCTTCAAAGAAAGTTATACCCAATCTCCCCTGATGACCTAATTATAGACTGGTTACATTAGAGCGAATTTGTACGACATACCCCATAGAGTCTGTTTCCTCCTTGACTCTAAAGACGTCTAAGCACAATCCATGTACTTTTCGGCCAATTTTTATAGAATTCCAATCAGATGCTCGAGAGGAATGTATGTTTATTTTTCCCTTGGTCACCTCTTTGAGATGAAATTCGGAAGCACGGAAACAACACTTAACTTCCACGGATCATATCTCAGAAAATATTGTGAATAAAGCTCTAAATGTTTTCCACGATGTTCCTCGATATTTACCTTAGCTCTGTAAAAATTTTAGCTTCTAAGACCTGCGTAGAAAAATAATGGTAATGAAAATTCCACGATGACTTGTTTAGGGTAAATTCAAGTTCTACAAAAATCCTAAGATCCATAGATCATATCTCCAAAATATTTTAAGACAGGTCACAGAATGTTTATGATTTCACTAAGGAATTACAACTACTATCCCCTAAAAATTTCAGCTTCTAAACCTTAACCATTAGAAAAGAGCGTTATAGTGAAAATACGCGATGACCTATTTGGAAGCGGCCAAACCTACAATCAAGCATGCCCGATACCAAATGTTATAGAAACCATCTCAAATATACGAGAAGAGATCAATGCCTTGGAAGCAAGCAGTTTGAAAGCCTACTATTACATTGCATAAATGAACAATTAGTAGATGCTACAAATGACGAGAACCTCCTTAGTATATATGATCCAGCAGAGACTACAATATAATGGATACTTGAGCCTATGATAATAATGTAGAGACAATAATAACAATATTAGGGTTATACGAGAATTTTCCTTGATATGATAAGAGGGCTACACTAATAACAATAAGACTAAACTAGTAATATGAGGACCTTCATAATTCTTGAAGTTAGTATAATCCCAGGAAAAATTCCTTTGTGACATGTTCTTCAACAATAAATGAATGATGATATTTCATGAGAAGGTAAAACCTAAGTTTGTATTACGCAATTTTCCATCGTTAACAAGATTTACTAATTCAAGTTCAAAGTTGAACTTGAAATTTTAAATTAGCCGTCTTCTTGAATCTATCTTTGAATCAAGGTCTTGACTTAACCACAAATTTGGGTATTGGATTTTTCTTGTTGTTTTTCTTTAATTGAAGGTCATCCTCATTTTTTTCATCCAATATTTGTTCATCATATGACCCTTGATGTAAAAATGGCGGCAACATAATTGTCATTAAAGACTCACCCGATTGGTGACATTATGAGGAATGGATGGTCTAAAAATCAATTCAATGGAGAATTTATCAAGATAAAATCTTTACGATGGTATAGTTTTTGATGCAACCTTAGCTAATAGATAAAGCACTAGCATTTTACGATTTGAATAGAAATATTGGACTAAAAATATTGATGAATCTTAAATGATGTTTGATAGTGTTAGATGTCCATAAGACAATGGAATAGTGTTCTTGTTTAATAATGATTTTTGAGTCTCGAAATACCTACAAATGTTTCACATCAAGACTAATCACTTTAGACAATCCCCTTGTATGTGCTTAGTATTTTGTAGTATTATTTGTACGCAGACAGCAATCGCAAAGACCTTTGATTTTTTCTCCTTTTGGGCTAACTACACAATACAAAGCGACTCCAAACCATCGTTAGATTTGGAACCATCAATGTCACGGTCTGCAACATAGTTTTGACCTCTTGCAGTTTATTACAAAATTTGTACATTTGGAAAGATCCATTTGTGAGAAGTTTTCAATTTGAGAAATGACAACATTGTCCAAGAAGGGGGATTTTTTAGCATTGAAATTCCTAAAAATGATTCATGAGTAGTTTCCAATAATATTTTGGTAGATGATATTGGTTCATTGTTACCTTAAAATTCGATTGCACTTTATGTTTCCGTGTTTTTCTCAATCTATAGATTTGATTTAGTTTTCCATTACAAGGTAATCACATATGATACCAATCGTAGCAAAATATCCATGGATTTTTCGGACAATCTCTCAAAATTAATCACTTAGAATTGCAGGAATATCATCCACTAAAATAATAATCAGTTTGAATGAATTTTGGATTTGAATACAGTCAGAATCTTGATTGAATTTATTTTTGTTGGACTTCAACTGGTTGTCGAGTTGTAAAATGTGAACAACACTTTTTGAGAGTGATATTCAACTTAGTGCAAATATTTTATTGGCATTATATTGGAAGAAACTCTTGAGTCAATCGAAACAATTGTGAAGTTTCCCTGTTAATTTCATATGTTAGAAGAAAAGGAGAGGTGTGTGAATTGGACCTATCACACCAAAAATTGTATCGTGGATCAACCTTATTTGGAAAATTAGAGTTTTCTTTGAATTGTTTGCGGCTTGAGATATAACGATGGCAGGTAGTGGTCAAGAATTGTTCAATTTCTAAGAAAAATCTTATTCTCTTGTTTCCAATTTGGTAAGTTCCTTGAAGTGAGATGTTTTCCTTTACTTTCTTCATATCATCGACAATATTATATTCTTTTGGTGTCATATATTATGAAGTTTTTTATGTAGTTGGGGAATTTGTTGAAGGTGGAATATATTGTGAAACCTTAGAAGCATATTTCTTGTTAATTTGATTTATCTTTGGAAGTTGATGTTGAAGTTTTATTGCTTTTGAGTTGGCAAACATGATAGGTTGTTACTTCTATTAGTAACACACAAAACTTCTTGTTGTTCTTCATTTGGAAGAATAAGTCCTATCTTGTTTACTTCAACTACTTCCTCTTCCTCTATTTCTTCATCATACATTTTCTAGGTCAAAATTGGCAGTAGATGATATATAGTGTTGTGTGGATGAGAACTAGAGATATTGATTTCTCTTGAAATATACGAATGTTTTAAGTAGCATTGGAATTTTCCAACAACGATTTTTGATATTACACCATTTCATTTTTCAATGTTTTCAATACTTTCTAGAGGTCTTCTACATAAAAGGATCTTTTGATGGATTTTTATTTGAAGATCATATTTGAAAGAAAATTTCTTGTATTTTCTTTCTTCTTGTGAATTTTCTTTTCCAAGAGCAATAATATGTTTCTCTAAGTACAGCTTCCTTCATGTTTCACATTAATGCTTATTAACTTTGCTGCATCTACAAAAATGGCTATATTAGCGGGAAGAGAAGAATATACCACTCAATTTTAACTACATTTCAAACTAATGTGCGAGTTTTATTAGTATTTGTGAATCTAAATTGAAGTCTTTGATTTTCTCTCTTTTTTGCTTTAATTTTTATTAGGTCGTTGATTAAGCGATGTAATATGTTGGTGTCGATTTGTGAACAATATTCAAACCCTTTTCCCACAATAATTGTATGTCAGAGGTGTTATTTATTGCAAAGGTAACGCTCATAGTATGAAGAACAATAACACAACCTACTATTGAATCCTGAGACTTTAATCAACAAGCAAGCAAACTACTATAACAATTAAAATGGATTGAAATTTAAAAGGGATTCACAACAATTTGATTATCTTTTTTGGAACAACGATGACAATAAAAATCAAAATGCAAAATCAATAAATTAAGGTCTAACTACTGTTGTTGATCAAAGGAGTGGTCAGCTCTTGATGAATTGGCAATTCCCACAGCTGGTAAAATGAAAAAATGCTGTGTATTCAGTAGTGAAAATCGTTACAAATCTGCGTACTTTCTTACCAACTCATTCATAGCAGAAGGTTGTCTGTTGTTCAAAGTGGTTTCTTCAACAACCTAAATACTAAACATTATATAATTGGTCACACCAACATGTGCTCAAAGAAACCATGAAAAAGCCTGAATATTGTTGGTAACTGAAGCCAAGGTGCGCTGTAGCAACAACAGATTAAGAATGGCCATTAGAATGGAGATTTCTCTGGCTCGTGTGTCTACCTTTGTAAAATACACAGCAAAATGTCGGTTAAGTACACAAAACAAGCTCCGCTGCATTGCCATTAATAAATAATACTTGCCAATAATATACAGCAGCATATGTATTGCCAACAACTATAACTGGCTACAAGAATGATGCGAAAATGGAAGAAAATTCTTCTAAATTGATTTTAACATCTCCCCAGCTAGTCATACTGGGCTATCTGTTACCACTGCTCTCTGGTGTAGTGTTATGGCATAAACCATGGCAGCCATATTCTCATCATTTACCCAAGGTTTATATTTCCGTCAGAAAAACATCTATTCCTGTCGTCAGCCGGTACAATATGCCAAGGAGATGATGCTAAATACAGAAACAAGGCAAAGGAAACAAAATATTTATCGACACAGCCCACAAATCGAATACATGCGAAAAAACATAGCATCCTCTCTAGTACTTGTGCAAGAAGTTACGTCTCCAAATGGTTCTTGACCTACGGCGGGCGAAGATGACAACATCCACCTCCTGCGAAAATTGTCAGTGCTTCATATGGAAATTTTGTAATATACGACAGTGTACACCATTCTGTGTTGTCAACTGCATCCTCTATTTCCCCTCGATCTCTAGAAAGGTAAAATTCTTGTTATAAATATTTTTTGACTAATACATGCTCCTTCCCTCATTAAGCCTTGTGACTTGAGTTTTCCTCAAGCGTATCATAGAATTTTTTAATTTAATATGATTGATGGTGTAGGAGGAAAAAATCTCTTAAATGAACATCCATACATGAATGGAGCAGTTAAAATATTGATGCCTGTCATGTCGCCATGTAGAGCTCGCATTAAGTGATGTTCTATGATATCATGAATTTTCAAGATACGGAAGAGAACTAGATGGGATCTCAATCTTGTGCCAAATTTCTTTATATATACTCTCAAGACAAAATAAAATAATTTTTCCTTGAAGGAGCCAGGCATAGCTATGTGCGGGAGTTCTGGCCAGATTTTACTGTTACTTGGAAAACCACTTCTCCTTATCCCGGATTACGGTACCTACACTTATTCTTCCAACTCTTCTATCTTGGCCTTTTTTTTTTCTTGCCTCTACCACGCCTTATCTGGCTTGGTCTATGTATCTGTCTCTTGATCTAGATAGTCCTATTCTCATACCCACATTGTCTCCTTCTTATGTCCATTCACGGTAGAGCGCCATCTCTAGATTTCGGCGGCCAGGGAAAAGTTCACGGCCCTTCGAACAATTGTTCGATCGGACCCGATTACGTGGCAAGCATGGAGACCTCAATTTTTCGCTTTGATGCCTTCCACTTTGTAGACCTTTACCTTCTTACAACAATGAGGCTTTTACCTCTTCCAACTCCCAAATTCCTTCTTCAATCTCATGGTTTCATTGAATGGGGCATTTTTATTTTCTTGGAAATTAAGCTTCTTTCTCACATTGTTCGATCGAGTCCTGTTGAAAATGAATTAATTTTCTAGGCCTTTAATAGGATTAGGAGGGGGTGGAATTTTGTCGGTGGCCATCAACTTGTTTTTACGGTTAGGCCTTTTGCATTTGGGCTCCTTATCTTGAGGGGGGCATCCTCCCTCATATTTACCTCGGGTAATCTTGCCATTTGGTTAGCACCATTGACAATCTTATGTTTTGGTGTTTCCATAGGAATTTAAGTACCCTTATGACCTCTTGGGTTCTCCATTTGAAATTCAATAATTCTTGGGCCAATATTGGCCATGTCCTTCTGGTTATTAAAAATTAAGCAAGCGTGGAACAATTTCCTCCATTAATTTTTAGGACGGCGAATCCCCTACGCCTCTGACATCATAGATGGGAGGCAGAAAATGAGAAATAGATTCATCATCCTCATTTCGGCAGGCGGACTTTCATACCTTTCTTGCTAGTCGGGGTTGACGTTGGTTGCGCGGAACATCATCGATTTTGAGGATTGTTCCTTTTTGTCCTCTGAAATTTGCATTATTTCCTCCTCTACGGTATTCACCTAGTTCTTATGAGACTGATGTCTTCCTGTAGTTATTTACTCCTCTATCCTTCCTATTCTTCATGGATTTCTTCCTCTGCAATGGTCGACACTGCTTCTTGTGGAACAATGTTGACTTTGAGGTTGACTCTTCCATTTTCTTTATTCTAGGTTGTGAATTGGGGTGGTTCTTCTGTAGCACCCCACTTATTTGTCTATTCATATCTTCTTGGCGGAGTAATTACGTTTCTTCAAAACAACATCACTTTCCATCCCTTTTGATGTTCCTTCCTTTCTTCACATTAACAAATTTGATAGTATGTAATGAGTCTACTTCATGCACTATATCCATAATTCCTTCATGTGGGTTCTTCGGGCGGGGATGGTTCTTGTGTGGAAACCTCATTTGTATCACTAATTGTCTCCTCTATTTCCATTTCTTGAGTTCTTCCTAAGTAATCTCCATCTCCATCTCTTCCAGTTCTAACGGGTAGATTCCATAGCATGCAGATATTATTCCTTTGCACATAAAACATCCAGTAGTTCTTCTTCTCTATAGCGGTAATGATAGTTGTTATCTCTTCTTCAAATGATTTGCAGTTCTTCGAGACTCGAAATACATTATTATACATAATCGCACTTGCAATCCATGATTAAGGCTTACTCTCGACATCACAGTGTGTGTAGTAAATGGCTTATTTGTGCCATATGATGAATTTTTATAAAAATAAAGGCATGTTTAAGAATGCATTTATGGAAATCGAAGTGCGTCAAGGTACAAAGTGATATTTGAACGAGTTGTGGCTCATACTTCGCAAGTTGTAATTTCATTACAGCTTTTACTTTGTTCCATGGATATGGTACAAATTTCACTCATACTCTCCCCATGTAAAATTAGAAACTTTCTCCTTCCTATAACAAAAATTTGAAACTCAAGATAGGAACTCTCCCAGAAAACTACGCTACCCGCATCTTAGCAAGATAACTTTTTGCGATTATTTCTTCTGTGAAAGGAATTTCCAGTCATAAAACTCGTGAAATTCTCTCATCCAATTAACTCCAAACTCCATTTAATTCCTTTATCAGACCCACTACAATCCTGCTCCAGTAGATATCCATACCATCGACAAAGCTTTCCCATACCTTTGGATTCTGTGACCAATACCACATTTTTAGGTTCATGCCATATGCAGTCCACCCATACTATGGAGATTGTAACAACACTCTAGAGCGATTAGGCAGATTGGACGAAGAGAGTGGAGTGCAAATTTGGCAAACAACATGGTGAAAAGCGAGGGTAGTAACGGTAAATGTAGATGGTAATTCTTGGGAAACGAGAAATCATAAAAAAGTATGGTAAGTGTGATAGATGGAATAGAAATTATTTCATATGAAATTGGAAAGGATGTGTTGTGGATCCCAATCATTTAATGATTATCGCAATTATGATAAATATAAATGGTGTCACTTTTACAAGCGTAATAATGACTTATGAAATCATCATTATGTCATCATTAAATTATGACACCCCGACAAATTTATTGTCCATAGGATTAATTTCTTCACAGGAGATAAATTCAAGTGAATCACATTACTGGCGACCTACTTAGGAGAAGTGACGAATTGAGTAGAATGGTAAGCGCGATAATGATCTGAAATGGAGTAACAACATTACAAGTAGTAGCATGCAGCAATGGCATGATGCAAGTAACAACATCGAGTAATAGCATGCAGATATGACATGATGAGTAGCGACATCTGATAACAACATCTTAGTACTTGATGGTGCAAAGTAACAACATCCGAGATAGCATTTGGAAGTAACAACAGTCTGATAACATACAGATGCTATGATCCTGATATGACATCAAAGTAATAGCGACTAGAGTAACAACATGGCAAATGTGAGAATCAGAGTAATAGCATCTGGAGTAACAACGATCTGAGTAACATCATCGAGTAAAAGCATCTAGAGTAATACTTGATCAAGTAACAACATCGAATGTGACTTATCGCAGATATGACTAGTGCGAGTAGCGACATATGGAAGTAACAACATGACAAGTAGCAACATCATGAGTAGCAACAACCTAGTAACAACATCATGAGTAGTAGGCGTCAAAAGATGGCATTTCAACATCGATACTTGGAAGAAATTTTGAGCTTTAAAACATTGCTCATGGTAATAACTCCACTGCCAGACAATAAAATAAATATTAAGATATTTATTCATTTTTTAATTTTTATTTTTATTATATATATATATATATTTCTAGAGGAAAAGTTCTCTCCCTGGTGATAGCCTTCAAGCGATTTCTCAGAATGTTTGATGAAAATCATCCTTGGAGGTAGGCGGTGGTATAATATTAGGCGATATGCATTTTACATGAAACGAAGCATATGTATCATCAATTTTGACTGGCAGTGATACCACTTTATACGAATATAGCACCCACCTCGTGAGTCCCATCCCAACGAGCGCAAAACTTTCCTTAAATCCCTTAAAATGGGAGTCATAAAGTAATGCTGGTCTCCACAACAGAACACCTTGTTTTATAATATCTGTACATTTCATTCTACTGCTCTTGAATAAAGTGGAAGTCATGCAGACTGACCATTGGGAAGCAGTTCATCTAGTTCATTGAGCTAGGCAGTCGATTTCTAGGTGTACGACAAATCCAAACCAACTTTAGAGTTGTTAAAATATTTGATTTCAAATTATATTGGAAACAGCAGAACCCATAAGCAAATCAAATTGTGAAAACCTAGTTGTGTTCCACCGTATTGTTTTGTATGCCCGGAGAGATTCATGCGGCTTGAGCCCAATCTCGATGATGGTATGCCATAGTTTTGTCAGATATTTTCCAAATGTCTTGTTTTGCTTTCCACTTTTTCATTCACACGGGGATGACATGGAGATAATGCCTATTTTTGACCCATATTTATTCTGTGTTTTCTATCATGTGTGATGTAAATTGTACTAGCTCTATAATCTCATGGTACGGTAATAAGCAAAAATTTCTTCACATATAGAACATCTTAAACCACCTTTGTTTCTTTATATGAGGTTTGGCTTCTACCACATAGTAACGATGTCTGGCAAAGACAAAAATGTGAACCTTTTTTTTGGGAGGGTGGGTTGAAGGTCTGATGAAGTCGATAGCCATTTCTAAAGGTTCTAGGATTACTGTGCCTACAAGGCAATTCATGTTTCAGCCAGGAGTTTTAATAAATTTGGAAACTATCACACCTCTGACATAATTCTATGCATCCCAAAAAGTACAGGCTAGTAGATCCCATTTGTAGCATCTTATAGCTGTTCTTTCTCCTAATCCACTCCTGAGGTCTGGCTAGCCTTCAATACTTCATAAATATCATCCTCGGATACATCATCGAATCTTCTTATCGACTCTTGTATGAAAGAACACCTACCATCCAATAATGCTCAGACCACTATGATGGATAATTTTATATTTATTCCTACATGAAAAATGTGAGGAGCCTTCCACAGCCATGAAGATAGTTAGCAATATCTGCATACCCACGAGCTTATAATTTTTTAAAGATGCTCATCGGGAAAACTATCTTCTATAGGTGTGCATTAGAATCATTGTTATCCATTCTAGATAGGAAATGTGACTACATTATCTTTTCTAGTTTTCCTATTATTGTAATATCAAATTCTTGAAGCAATAACAAACATGCAATGTATGTGGCAGGTGATAGATTTATTCTTTCAGATACCTTATTCAACATGATCAATATGTAAAAAAGTAGGATACCTAGTGATGTAGTTGGAGACATTTGATAGCATAAATGTGACGAGAATTATTTCCTGCAATCTTAGGTAATTCGATTCAGGTAAACGATTAAATTCTTGCTAACATAGTAAATTGCATATGGTATTTTCTCCTGTTTTCCTAAAACAAATCTCTCTCTTTATGCGAAGCATCAACATGTATATGAAATGGTATTCCCAATCAGTCACTGAGATTGGGCAAATTAGTCCCTTAATTTCATGGGCACTTCTATGATATTTAGTCCTGAAATTTTGCATCTTTTAATTAGCAATTGAAAAAGTGGATGTGCTATTTTAGAATAATTTTCTATAAAAAATTTGTAATAACCAACACAACAATAAAACTTCGTACATTAGTAGATTGTATTAAATGCGAAAAGTGAAATATTACCTCTACTTTGGTACAGGTCAGCAATTCAATGGTGATGAAAATGTCCCAATATTATTCCTTCTTCCCTCATCATATGGCATTTGACTATACATAAGAGATACATGGAATTACGCTTACATCTTTTGGTACTTTCTCCATTTCCAATCCCTCTTCAAATGAGTTTCCATATGGAGAAAAATCATCCATATAGATCTCAACACTATCATCGACCAAATCGGGAAAGATTCCCCGGAAATTTCCCTCGAAGGTTGCGGGAGCATTACACGAGGCAGATGGGAGGTTTTTATTGCAAGGTCCCCCATGGGCATGTGAAATTTTTATCCTCGTCTTCGGGGCTATCTGGATCTAGTTATATCCACTCAACCATCCCCAGGAAGGAAAGAACTTCTTGTTAGAAAATTATCAGGGACTTGGTCGATGGATAGCGAAAATGGTCTTTTGATTTACCTTGTTCAGCTCCTGTAAGCTACCTGTATCTTGCCATTTACCATTCCTTTTAGAACAATAGCTAGTGGAATACCCATTGGCTATCGAGATGGGAGTAAATGAAACCTACATCAATAATTTTTGTAATTCTTCTTTGTAATGTTCTTTGAAGGATTCATTATTCATTAGGGTTGTCTCACAGGGTGGCTCTCTTCCTTAATATAAATTTATGAGTACATAAGTTAGTTGATTCCCTTCATGTTAGTATAATCCCGAGCAAAAGCTTCTTTTGATGGTCTTGAAGGACTTTTTAAAATGTTTTCTTCTGTAGGTTGAATAGATTGGGGTTGATATTAGGTCTTTCTCGGTTCTATTTAAATAAGAATACTATAATGGGATGAAGTTACAAAGTGTATTGATTTCATCGTCTGGTTCAATGTTTTCTGTGTCTCCATGACTCATAGAAAATTCCAAAATCCAGTGAGCTAAAAGCTGAAACAAAGAAATTTGGGATCATTAATAAAAAAAGTGTTAATGGTATCATCCTCGGTTTTGTTTTGAATTGTAAGGCACCTTGATAGTGATAATTCACAACTTCTTCATTTTGAGTTCGACTCTTATTGGTAGAGATTTCTCTACGGCTACAATAATTTTCGGATGGGCTGGTTCCCCTGAAATTGAAAGTACAGGTTCTTTGTAACCTTCCCATTTGATATGAGCATATGCGAAATCGAAACCACTATGTAGGTGTCACGTAGTTTTCGAACCAATGTCTTCCCAGATAAATGGGTGACCACCGATTGAGGATCGTGTCTCACCACAATACGAGGAGTCCACAAGGTAATTGCCCATGAATCAATCGAAATAGTCACCTTATTCAAGCACCTAGAAGTTTAATTGGCAAGATCACATCACAACATTTCAAATATGGTAGAGTTTGAAGCATGTTCAGACCCTCTTGTATTCATTGTTTCGGAGGTAATGATGGCGGCACCCAAATCTGCAAGTACATTTTGAGTTCAACCCATTGATTTTATTGTAGAATTGGGTTTTCACAGGTCTCCATATTTCACGAGCATGGTATTTCCTAGCATAATGTGAGACAATCTACATCATGAATTGTTAACGGATCTGTAGGTCACTTCCCAGGGTTTTCTTGACGATGTGTTGAGATTTTTTCATATATAGGTACATCCCTCATAGCCTATTGCGGGGGTATTTTGACGAATATTTTTCAATTCCCAGTAAAATACCTTGAGGGTTTGTTTATTCAAAGTACGATATTTCGGTATGGAGGAGAAGTTGGATGACTACTGATTAAACGAGGTTGGGGAGGTGTCTTATTTGTTATATTTGGTCTGGTTATCTAGCTGTTCTGCGATTACGGTTCTGCTGCTTCCACTGTCGATACGTTAGCATTGTGGGTGAAGTGGGCCTCTGCCTTGTCATGGAATTTGTTTCATTTAAGTATTGTGAAATGCTATAAGATGGAAGGTTAAGGTGTCACATTGTTAGACATACATTATTAGGATTCGGAAGCGTTTGGATAGGAAGTAGGGGTCGAAGAGTGGGTTCACACAGGTACATTGGAGGTAAATGAAGTTGTTGTGAAACCATGCTGAACGGAAGAAATTGCATAGTAGGGAAGGCCACATGGTCGATTCCATGAAGGGTTGAAGACTGGCACAAAGCGAGCCATTGTTGGCAAGGGTATTGATATTGAGATACATAATAGTAGAAAGGTGTGGCTGAGGGACCCATATTAATATTATTAATATGGGCCATATGGAGTCTGAGAACGTGCCTAGATTCATATTCGGTGGTCGAGTGCCATCTGAATTTTTATTTGGCAATCAATTCATCTCTTGCATTTTCTTCACTTCCCTTTGAAAAAATACCTTCAACCCTAGAAAGGAAGGCCACTGACTAGTCGCATGATTATGTGCTCAAATGTGCGAGCTTGCTTGTGTTTAATGGGAATTCTTTCCAAGGGTTACTTCTTTTTCTGCCCATGTGAATGAAATATACTTCATATTTTCTCAACTCCATGTTTTGTTTTCTTACACTTAGTGTCCATGCAGGTGGATAATGTGCTGGAGATATCGATCCTTAAGTTATCCGTAAAGTTTCTGATTTCTACCTTTGTAACATACCGAAGTCTTGAATGGCAGAATCCCTTGTCCACTTCTTACGGCCCATCATGAACGGAATGCATAAGCCAGTTGGTGTCAATTATTCTTTTGAAACACCCCCTTTGTCCTACTAGTTCAGGTACAGAATCTTCCTTAGTGCAGGAGAAGGATTATTTTAGGATATCTTTATTCGGGTTACTGTAACGACCATACGTGCTATATTTTAGAATCATTCCACACAATCTTCCATTTTTTTCGTCCTCATACATGCAAACTTAAATCTCCTCCTTGATATCTGCAAGGGACTTATATTAGTCACAGCATTTTTTCAAATGGTTTCTTTATTGCATCCCATGAAGAAATAGTCTTTCCTCCCTAAACCACAGACCATCATGAGGAGATTTTCCTTTTAAGTGCTTATAAAATATTTTTAGTTTATGAGCATCGGAGAATATAATCATACCCTCATTGAGACAATGTCAAATTCGAAGAGGAATATATGAAGTCTTTAAAAGCCCATAGAAAATTAGGCGAGATACGTGCAAGGAATGGGCTTCATCGGTGCATCATGTATAATGTTTTAATTGGAAAATCAATAGAAGAACTTGCAGTGCCCATAAATATTCTCCAATACTCACACAGGATTTCAGTGGGATTGTGGTATTGCAGGTGATTATTTGGGAAGGCTTCCTGGGAGCTTTCCTTGGTCTCGGTGACAAAGTGGTTCGGAGGGGTTCTTCTTCCTGATTTGAATTGCTTTCAGTTCTTAGACCCTCTACTTGCATATTCTTCCCCTTACGATGAAAATAGGGATATCTCCTCCACTATTACGCATTTGTTGCTTCTTACCGTTGAAATGACTTCCTCACAGTATCATGGATAGCCTTGGATATTCAGCAGAGCTTCCCTTCGGACTTTTTACTGAACCCTTACCTGACAGCTGACCTTGAGAGGGTGTTTCAATTTATCCCTTCGATGATCTCTGGATATGAGTCTTCCCTCCACATATCCTTTCCTTTCTTTTGAAGTCTTCCTGTTTCTTGTTAGGACAACATTCATACATTAATTGAAGATTCATGAAATAACAACTGGGACACTGGAGCAGATGATATCTTTATCACGGAACCCAGTAGGTTCAACAGAAAATTAATTAAAACCCAATAAAAAATCAATGTTCGGGACTGAGTGGGGTAATCAATTACCCTCCATAGGGCCAGTTAAGCCCTTTCAAAAAAATAATCAAAAAAGCGAAAAAAATAAGATACTATGCTCGGGACTTAAGGTAGGGTAAATACCCTCAAGATGAGAGATCAGTCTTCATAAGAAAAGCAAAACAAGAAAGAGCCTATGCTCGGGACATAAAGCGGGGTAATGGATGCCTCTTGAATGAGAGACAGTTAAAAATGATAAAACAAAAAACACGAACACTACCTCGGGACTTGAATTAGAGTAAATAAATTCACTCCCAATATGATAGATGCGACCCTTAGATCCAGTGCCGGAATCGTGTTCTTGAACGTTGTTAGCCTATAAACGTGGCACCAAGAATTTGGTGTCCATATGGCGAAACGATATTAAAACCTTTTCCCACATAAATTATCGACTAGAAATTAGTTATTTCATCACTAATGCGCCTGATATATATTTATCACATGCCTTTTTATTGAATCACGAAACTGTCAGTAGCAAAGAAAACTACTATAACAACAATTAAAATGGATTGCGAAATTAAAGGCATTCATGACAATTGTATAATTATCTTTGAGACAAAATTAACAATAAAAAATCAAAATGTCACCCAACAAAGAAATATAATGTTGTACATGATCATAGGTAGAGCTAAAATCCTAATGGGGTTGGGAAAACTCACGACTTGCAATTGAAACAAAAAAGCATTATTGCATTGATTAATTAATGCTCTATTTAAATCATTTCGCTGTAACGCTTAGATTCACAACCCAAGGCCCTCTTTCCTACAACTATTAAATCATAGATTTCATTTAACAACTAAATATCTACAATTATACAATTAGTTACAACAACAATACGGAAGTTGCCAAAAACCATAGAAATTCTAAAATATTGTTGGGGTAAAATGGAGTCTATTAGCAGCAACATCAATTAAAGATAATGGCCCGGAAATTAGGAGTTTCTTTGTGGCTGTTGTAATCTTTCTTTTACCGTCGTAAAAATATTAAAGTTAATGCTTACCATAGGTAACCTCCACGACCATTAATTCATTAATCAAATGTTACATGTAAAAGATAGTGGAAAGGGTTTACACTCATGTATTTTAGAATAATTAATGATGCAAAGAGATGAAAGGTGGGAGAAAAATGGAAGAGAAAAGTATAAAATTAGGTACTCAACACAATGGTTACATCTCCAAACCTAGCTAGGAATTGGTCTTCAAACATATCCCAGCTAGTTATAGAGTGGCGAGGTAATGAAAAAAGCGATTATACAGACTTGGCAAGAGTATGAAGAAAATAATCGACTACCTTGGAATCTTCTTGATTACCTCTTTTAAATTGATGGCTAACATATAATTTTTAGAGATGTTCTTGTTGGTAGACCCTCATCAAGATTGGTTACCATTAACCATCTTCAAGATAGTTAGGAAGTGGGTGAAGAGGAGAAGTACATCATTCTACAACACTGGATTATTCCATGGTTTTACATGTGGTGGTATTTTTTTCCTACCATGATTGTGGTTGTAGGTGGATGGAATATAGACGAGATACGAGTGGAAGAAGAATTAGGTTATTTTTGAGCTTCTAGGTAACTAACGACAGTAGTGTAATTGAGGAGAAATTTATTGAAATGTGTGGGGGAAGTGAATGGATTTGGGATGAGGAATTTTTGGAAAAAAAAGCGAGGAAGGAGGGGGGGTGAATCGGTATTTAGAGATAGGCGGGAAATTTTTCTTTTTCTTTATAAAACCCATCACATTTCACTTTCTTGAACAAAACTCGTGTATACACGCAGAGATATCAACAAGCAAATTTGCGTATGTCCGAGCTCTTATTATGCATTGGGTAACTGCTTAGAATCATTGCATCATTCATTCATCGGATGTTTAGTAAAGTAGAAACATGTGCAATAATAATGAATAAACCATCACATAATGACACCTACAGTACCATTATTTAAGGTGGAAACCCAATTCGGGGAAGAGCTCTGCATTTGAAAATGATGGTCTCTTGTCTTCAATATTTGTATAAATAAAACTTCTTACAACCATGTCTTGGGCAGACTTCATGCCCATTACACGAGCCTACACTACTGAGAAAGCCTAAACCTTCTCTCACTTTACCAGCCTCTCTGAAAGCATTACAACTTACAACTCCTCGTTACCTCTCTTGGAAAGGCTTCTACCTCACTCGTTACATTACCACTCGAGAATAAACGCCTCCTTTGAAAACCGACCTAAACTGTCATGAACCATGTTTCATCGAAGTTTCATCTTCCAGATCGCTCAACTTCAACCTGGCAATACCTTGTAGTACACTTTTCATCGAATTTTCGGAAATTTGAACACTTCACATTTAAGCTCATACATCAAGGCGAAACTTATAACCCTTGATTCATTCATTAATCATCAACCATCCAACCAACAACTTGATCTTTAATCAACGGCATAATCAACATTCAAAAAACCCGGAATGCAGCTGTATACTTCGGTGAACATTCTTGAGAAACACTACTTCCATACGTACTTTTCTTTGAGAGGATCCCCGTATACACAGCTTTCATGAAATGAAAATGCATATAGATACGAGAAACTTTTTCGTATGCGGCTATTGAATTAGATAAACAACCGTTCATCACTTTACTTGACAATTAAGCAGAATCACAGTCTAAACATTCCATAAACAAATCTAGTAAACACATAGTCATTTCGGATCTAGAATCCTCTTCATCATTTTATTCATAGGTGCATTATTAATTTAGATCAATCAATAAAATGTTACCCTTCCATCTGATCTAGCAGTGAAATGTTCATTAAAACCCGAGACCTATGCACACTTGCTTATGATCTTCTTCTCCCTTAAATAGATTTAGCTTTTACTGATACATAGGCAAAACACAACCAGGTAATTATTCACAAACAGAGATCAATTAGATAATCCAGCGCTCAATACTATGTGCAAAAACCATGGTAATGTCCCACAATTTTAAATTTAGAGCGCAAATAGGCATATGCTGCATGGCAGCGTACTTTCCATGTACATACGCTACTTCGCCTTTACAAACCTATATGCTTTGCTTATACCATTTCATCATTTATCGCTGCTGGAAATTCCTTTCTCCACTACATCACAGACGTCGTAGATACATGAATTTACATCATTAACAAATAGGACAAGTCGGTTTCCATCGGGGTAACTTCATCCGTAGGTTTCACTTGACTTTTATCAAGTAGGTTGCCATCAAGGACAACACTGCATCATATTGCTGACAATCTCCCCTTTGGACTTGATAGCAGCCACGATAGTGTTTGATCACCACATGAGATAGATACATTAATCATTACCCATTATTCAAACACATATTATCTCCCCCTTTGACATCAAGGGAAGACGAAGAGATAAAAACAACCTGAAGTTTTTCTTCTCTTGATTTTCTTGATAAACATGCTCCCCCTAAGTTCCTGGCAGATCTTCGAACATATTTTTCAGCCAGTGTACATAACTCTATGACCTTGCTTTCCTATCACTGAGGACTCATACTCACATCAATGATCCAACCCAGTGGATTTACATATGTGACTCAGAGTAGCCAAAGTGGGTTTACATGTACGACTCAACTACCCAACAAATTAGGTTTACAAATTTAGACAAGTCCTTACATATTTGAATATTTCATTTTTACATCATAGGTCTCATCATGGTCTTTTCATACGAATACGGATAGCAATTTTTATAACCAATGTAAAAAAGACCTCGGGAGAGATCATGTTGGAGATACATCATAATGCCAACAATGAATTACTCTGTGAGGCTAATGCTCCCCTGAACCTTTGATCCTATTCTTGAGCCATCTCATTGTTTTCCTTAATAGAAAAACATAAACACGTCTCCATTGAACTCGCGTGTATACGCGGCTTTAATTCATGAGAAACCGCGTATTAGGAAGTGAAGAGCACAAAAATTCACAACTCCATCTCCCCCAAACTTATACCACATGCACATCTTCTTCACATCGGATGCAGCATTAGAAATAAAAATATCACGTTACCAAACCAACCATGGGAATCACCATACATTGCTCCCACAGTAGTAAATTACGAATCTGTCATGTATCTCATCACCCCTACGATCTTTTATGATAAGCTTTAGAAGGCGTAGTAGGATTATTATTCCTACGTTTTTGACCGTCCTCCTTTTTGACTTTGCTTGAAATTTCTTATTGTGTCTTTGAAGTATCCAATTTCTCGAAGGATCTATTCATCCTTGCACTCTTTTCTACATGTCCATACTTGTTACAAGCATAAGCATCTTGTGTGACTAGAAAATGGCATCGAGACCATAATACGTTTTTCTATTCTTTCTTTTATTGCAATCAAGCACAGCTATGACCAAACTGGCTGCATGAAAAACAATATCATAAAGCCTAAGTACCTTTCTTGTGTGGAATCTGTTTGTTTGTGGTAAAAGACAATCTATTTTACTTACAATTGGCTACAACATGCCCATAATTATGAAATTTAAGGCATTCAGCATTATTGATCGAAGGAGGAATGATTTCTTTTTGAGAGTTCATGATTATTGATTGACCTTTTGTTTCTTTGACACTTGATTGCATTGATATCTTTGAATCTTTAGCATTTTCTTGTAGGCCTTGACCTCCTTCTTGATTTCATGAAAACCAAGACCAAATTTAACCGAGAGGGAGAACCTTTGAGTACTAGATTATTGTCAAGAATATTAGTACTATATTGAAAACTCGAGAGTTTATCTTTTTCTTCTAATTTACCTTTTAAAATGTTTACCTCAACCTCGATCTTGGCATTGCTTCTTCATACTTTCTTGACCCTTATTAATTATTCTAATTGATCATTCAATTTTAAAATCTCTTCTTTCCCAACGGTTCTTGTTCTTCAAACTTTGCTATTTCTTGTTCTTCTTATTTGATTTTTTCCAGGATCTGCTTTGAGAGAATGATTTCTACTTCAAGTCCTTCACTTTGTGAATGGTTACTTCATCGATTTTTTAACCTTTGATATTTTCTTATCACATTCATTCATTCTGAAGATCACATCTTGGTAGATAGATTCCTTCTTTCTAAGTTGTCTTCATCATTGATCTTGAGATTTGCTCTAGAACCACTCTTGTTATTTTCACTACCATTTCACTATCTTCACCATTGCTTGCATAAGGAAGTGAATCCAAAACAAAGTTAATACCTTTTGCATCATCTTCATTTCTGTTTGCATGTTTCTGGATATCTCCTTTCTTTGAGTAGCTTTCTTATTTTTGCTTCCTTGCCATGAGCTTAGGATCTTGGTCGAATCTTCATCCTCATTTGACACTTCATCTACATTATCTTCATTTGTATAATAACTCTTTCCCTTTTCAAATTGTTTCCCTTTAATCATGATTGTATTCATAAAGACATTTAGTAGCATAATGACCAACTCTTTACAAGCAAAACACTTGAAGGAAGCTTACCTCTTTTAATCTTCCGATTACTTGGTTAGAGTCTTCTCACAAAATTTGCTTCTTCTTCTTGATATATAACGTGATTCATGACAACTTCCTTTATTTTCAGCACACATGCAGCAAAAGAGCAACTTCTTTGTTTGAGAGGGACCTTCTTTTCTCATTTCAAAAGCGGTCGAGTTATGTAGTTGAGCAAATGGTAAAGTTTGCGAGATCTTGGTTTTTGTGATATTTGATACTTTTGACCTCGCCATTACAAAAAGTGGAGATCTTAAGACTTTTTCTGACGTATTAGTTATGGTTTCCTTCAAATTTCTCATACGATTTGTATCATCTGAGCGTGAAAAAGCTAATGATACTCTCATCACTATGCATCCTTAAATTTTCATATTCAATTCACGAGAGTTTGGAGTTTTACTTTTTACCTTTATATCTCATACATAAGCTTAGATTATTTTTGTCCCATAATTCTTTTTCTAAATTTCGTGCATCACTTTAGCAAATCTTACGATTCACATTCTTCCTAATAAAACATTATTTCTTTGGCATTGATTTCAAATTTCTTCCTTTAAGTGCATTAGTAGGAATAATTGTGGGATCTTGATAACCTTCTTCCGATTGCCGCTATACGCACAAGACTTTTGCAAATATGCTTTGTTCATATCTTCGAATAGCAGTTACTTCCATTGAATGAGGTGGCTTTTATAAATACTCCTCATGACTTCCCATTGCGATGGATCTCCTTGACGATCAAGCTTCTGAAGAATGAAGCTTTCGATACAGTTGTTGGGAAAAATGCGGGGGGGGGGGGGGAATGGTGTTGGGGTAAATTTGAATTTTTCTTTCTTTCTCTGAAACCCATATGTACTTTAACGAACAAAACTGAAGTATACGTGTGGATATCGCCAAGCAAACTAGCATTAATATGTCGGAAACTCTTATTATGCATTTAATTCTTTACTTAGATCATTGCATCATTCATTCATCGAATGTTTATGTGATACATAATGCGATAATAACAAAATAAAGCATCACACAACAAGCAACACACATGAACACGGTATTTAAGTGGAAACTTAATTGGAAAACCATTCACGCATACATCATCTACATCTTCAATATTTATTATAAAGAAAACTCCTTTCAACCGCATCTTTAGTGTGACTCATACGATATGTAGGCACCACTGCTGAAGGCTATCTTCTCTCATTTGCAGCCTCTCACGGAAGAGCTGATCCCTTGCTCGTTTACGGCCTCTCTTGGAGAGGAGCTACTACCCCCACTGCTCTTGTTTGGCCTTCTCGAAGGAGCTACAACCCCCTCTTGGCTTGACCCTCAACACCATCATGGACCACGTTTCATCAATTTTCATATTGGATCCATTAGATTCCATCTGACATACCTTGTAGGCCACTTTTCATGGTGCAGTGGACCACTTCACATTTAAGCTCAACATACATCAGAAACGACATAACCCCCATCAATTCATTGCCATTGAATCATCAAGCAATCAACTTAACAACTTGATCTTTAATCAAGCATAATCCTTTATTAGACAACCCAGTCTAGCATTGCTCATGAGTGCATTTTGTTCTTGGGAAAACCTACTTAAAACCATGCCTTTTCTTTGAGGATCCAGCTGCTACGGCGCTTACACACCAGAAATGGGCAATAGTATAGATCAGCTTTTGAAGCATGTAGCTCTTCATATGGATAAACAACTACGATTCCATCCTTTACTTAATGAAGATTCGCTAGATACGGTCTAAAAACATTAAATAAGCAGATCTGACAGCAGATAGTCATTTTAGGATCTAGAGATTCCTCTTCATCATTTTCCTCATAGGTGCATTATTAATTGATTGATAAATAAAATGTTACCTTTCATCTGAGATATACTTGAGAGTTAAGTATTCGAAATAAGGCAGACCTATGCACACACTTCCTGTGATCTTCTTCTCTGTAAATGAGTTAGCTTTGCAATGCATGAGACAAAACCACACACAACCACGATGGTATTCACGAGACGAGATCAAATAGATAATCTAGCATATCTGTGTGCCAAAACCATGAGGCGACTAGTCCCCTGGTTTTAAACAAATTTAGAGCATAAATATGCATACGCTAGTTCAGCGCGTACTTTTCCAGGTGTACATCTGTTGTACCTCATTTCTGGCTTAGCGGTATGCTTTGTGACATACCATTTCATCTTTTTCTGCGGCCACCCAAAATTCCTTTCTCCACTACATATGAACTTCTCGTAGATATATCAAATTTACATCATTAACAAATAGGACAAGTCGGTTTTCATCAGGACAACTTCATCAAGTAGGTTTTTCCATCAACTTTATCAAATTGGGGTTGCTGCTCAGGGACAACACTTTGCATCATATTTATATGATCTCACCTTTGGACTTGATGGCAACTGCCGATAGTGTTTGATCACCACAACGATTAGATACATTAATCATTACTGCATTATTCAAACACGCGATACTCTCCCCCTTTGACATCAGAGGCGAAGGCGAATGAAACAACCTGAGGTTTTCTTCTCTTGATTTGCAAATTTTATGCTCCCAGTGCTGTGAATCTTCAAACATATTTTCAATGAAGTATAACTCTATGACTTTCCTATCACCAAGGACTCATACTTACATCAATGATCAACCAAGTGGATTTACATATGTGACTCAAGTACACAACTAAGTGATTACATATTTTGACTCAACTACTAACCAATTAAGTTTAGAATTTGAACAAGTCCTTACATAGTGAATGTTCAATTTTACATCATAGGTCTCATCATGACCTTTTTCATCAAATTCTGATATGAATTTTTATAACAAATACAAAAAAGACCTCGAGAGAAGATCATGTTTAAATCATCATAATGCCAACAATGCATTACTATAAACCAAGGCTGTCTCCCCACGAACTTGTGCTCATTTCTTGAGCCATCTCCACTATTTTATATGACTTTTTCTAATAAGCTTCTATCTCCATTGGAACTCGTGTGTATCATGGCTTTAGTTCATGAAACCGTATAGCAAGTGAAGTCTGGAAAATTCACAACATCCATCTCCCCCCGAACTTATGCCACACTGTACCTATCTTCACATATTGTGGTCACCTTTGGCCAAAATAAACATATCCAGTGCAAACCAACCAGCAGAATCACCATACATTGCTCCCCTTGTGATGATACATTCTGAATCTATCCTTATCTCCACATCACCA
This sequence comes from Pinus albicaulis, assembly GCA_034641835.2. Lineage (NCBI taxonomy): Eukaryota > Viridiplantae > Streptophyta > Pinopsida > Pinales > Pinaceae > Pinus > Pinus albicaulis. The sequence goes on along the minus strand of JAXQQM020062873.1, from coordinate 115,410 downwards.
CTCTGATCTTGTAAGTAAGCTTCGAAGCGGAAGGCTTGCAGTGGATTAATATCCCCTACGTTTTGAGCTGGTCCTCCTTATTTTTCTGGCTTTGCTTGGAAATTTCTTATTGTGTCTTGGAAATTATCAATTTCTGAATCTGTCATCCTTGCCTCTTTTTCTACATGTCCATACCCCATTTACAAGCATAACATCTTGTGTGACGGAAAATGGCCTAGGGATCATGTGTTTTTCTATTCTTTCTTTTAAGCCCAAATCCAATGTTGCTTTACTTGAAAGCAGAACTTCTTCCCTTGAAAAACAATATCCCTTAAAAAGCTTTAGTACCTTTTACGTGGTAAGATACATTTGTTTGTAGTAGAACAATTTGTTTTTACATGATTGTTGTTTGTCATAATTATGATATTTAAAGGCATTCAACACTATTTATCAAAGAAGAGAATGATTTCTTTTGAGAGTTCTGATTGTTGGTTGACCTTTTGTTTGCTGTACTTGAGGTTCTACATTGATATCCTTTGAATCTTTAGCATTTTTCTTATGAACTAGATTCTGCTTTACTAGTTTCATGAAAACCAAGACTAAATTTAATAGAAGGAGACCTTTGACTACTAAGAATATTGTCAAAATATTAGTACTATCTTGAAACCTCAGCAAAGGACATCTTTCTTCTAATTTACCTTTTAAAATGTTACCTCAGCCTCCAATCTTTGTGATGCTTCTTCATACTTACTTGACCCTTCTTCCTTCTTCTACTTGATCATTTAATTTTAAAATCTCTTCTTTCAACCCATTTTCTTATTCTTCAAAAAGTTTGTAAGTTCTTCATTCTTCTTATTTGATTTTCAGGGTCTGCTTTGAGAAGATGATTTACGCTTGAAGTCCTTCACGCTGAATGAACTACATGCATTTTAACCTTTGATATTTTTATACGTTTCATTCATTCTAGAGATCATCTTGGTAGATATATTCCTTCTTTTAAATTGATCTCATCATTGATCTTGAGATTTGCTTAGAACCATATTGTTACTTTCACTACCATTTTTACTAGCATCTTCACCATTGCTTGCATAAGGAAGTGAATCACAAGAACAAGGATTAATATACTTGCATCATCTTCATTTCTTGCACATGTTTGCAGGATATCTCCTTTTCTTTTTGAGTAGCCTTCTTCTTTTGCTTCCTCGCAAGCACTTGCAGATCTTGAAATTGATCTTCTTCATCCTCATTTGACACTAATCACGTATCTTTATTTTTGTATAACAACTATACACACTTAAAATTGTTTCCTTTATCCTTGATTTTTCATAGGGACATTTAGTAGCATAATGATAGCTCTTCCCCTGGCTCACAAAACACTTGAAGGGAAGCCTCTAGATAATCTTCTAGCTTTTTGTTTGAGTCTTCTCACAGAAATTAGCTTCTTCTTCTTCGATATATAACTTGATTCATCGCCTTCCTTTTCTTTTCCTTTTTGCACATGCCCCTTAAAGGCAACTTTGTTTGAGAGGGACCTTCTTTTCTCATTTTCAAAAGCGATCGAGAATACCATGTAGTTGAGCAGTAAGTAGAGTTGCGAGATCTTGGATTTTTTTATAATGGTGATACTTTTTGACTCAAATTTTGAAGTCGAGGAGATCTTAAGACTTTTTTCTGAGTAGTGTCGGTTATGGTTTCACCCAAATTTCACTGCTCTGATTTACAATATCATCTAGACGTAAAAGAAAGCTGTGATACTCTCATCTATGCATCAGCAAATTTTTCATATTCAATTATGAGATTTTGAAGTTTTACTTTTACCTTTGTATCTCCTTCATAGCTTAAATTATTTTGTCCCATACTTCTTTTGCTAAGTTGCATTTGCATCACTTTAACAGAGATTAGGATTCAGGACATGCTTCTACTAATAAAACATTGAAGTTTGTTTTGGCATTGATTTATATTTCTTCCCCTTTACTGCTGCATTAGTAGGAATAATTTTGATCTTGATAACCTTCTTCCCGATTGCCCTTACACTGGGGTACCAAATATTATTTTGTTGTTCGTATCTTCAGGAATAACGGATTACTTCCATTGAATAGAGGTGGCCTGAAAATACTCCTTCTGACTTGTTCTATACGGATCTCATGGCTTGTCCAACCTGAGAAGAACTCAGTACGATTGTTGGAAAAATGCGAAGAGGGGAGAAGTGAATACGATATTTAGAGATGGCTGGTGCATATTTTCTTTCTCTAGGCCATCCTTTAACTGCGGAACAGCTTCTAAACGTATACATGAATATCCTGCGCAGGCTTTAGGTATGTCGAGCTCTTATTATGCATTGGAATTCCTTACTTATATCATTGCATCATTCATTCATCAAATGTTTCGTAAGCGATAAACATGTGCGATAATAATAAAAATAAACCATCACACATAAGAAATACATAGACCCAAATTATTTAGGTGGAAACTTAGAATTCGGGAAAATACCATTGTCGTAAATCTCATCTTGATATTTAATTATAAAAGCTTCTTACAATACATGTACGCGTAGACTCATACCAATATGTAGGTACCCACCTACGAGCTACAACCTTCTCTCGTTTACCGACCTCTCTCACGGAAGAGCTACCTACTCGTTTATCGGCCTCTCACAGAGAATATTTATATGTTTGCAGTACCAGGAAGAGGAGCTACAACCTCAGGCAGCCGACCCTCAACACCATCATGGACACATTTCATCAATTTTCATACTAGATCCATCGGCTTCCACCACAACATACCTTGTAGAAACACTTTTCATCATATTTTTACGGACTAGACCCACTTCACGGCTTTAAACTCAACATACATCGTAGAACTTATAACCCCATGTTCATTCATTGAATCGTAATGATCAGCCAACAACTTGATCTTTAATCACTTGACATAATCAACATTCAAGCAACCCGGTCTGTGTAAACGGTGCATTTGTTATTCGAAGCCACTAGCACATCACATCACAGGCTTTTCTTTGAAGAGATCGCATATACACACTTTTCATAGGCAACATGCGTATAGATAAACTTTGAAGCGTACGCTCACCGAATCAAATAAACAACTCGAATTCATCCTTTGCAATAAAGAATTAGCGAATCACAAAAATCTAAACATTCCATAAATAGATCTAGTATACCCTTAGTCATTTGAATCTAGAATCCCTCTTCATCATTTTCTTCATGAAGTGCCTTATTAATTCGAATCAATCGATAAAATGTTACCCTTTCCATACAGATATACTTGATGAAGTATTCATTAAAACTGACCTATGCACACACTACACTTATGATCTTATTCTCCTTAAATAGATTTAGATTTTACCAATACATGAGCAAAACCACACATAACAGATAGGCTATTCCTAAGCGAATAAATAGATAATCCAACACTCAATACGTACCCATGCATGGCTGTATACATTTTTTATAAATTTAGAAGCATAAATGGCTCCTTTGCCAGCGTAATTTTCCATTACATACACTACTTAAACCTTTACAAACGCAGCGTATGCTGACATACCCATTTTCATCATTGCTTTCTACAGCCCATACAGAATTCCTTTGCCACTGTATACGAGCTTGCTCTGTAGATAAATCATATTTACATCGTACTTGATAGGACAAACCAGTTTCCATCAGAACGACTTCATCAGCTAGGTTGCCATCAACTTTATCAGTAGGTTACCATCGAGGACAACACTACGCATCATATTTGCCAACAATCTCCCCCTTTGGACACGATATAGCCTTCCCATGATGGTGTTTGATCACCACTATGAGATGAATACATTAATCATTACCATTATTAGAAGCATATGATCTCTCACAGCGACATCAGAAAGAAACGGTCAAAAAAACAACCGAGGTTTTCTTCTCTTGATTTGCATTGAAGTTACATGCTCCCCCTTTGAGTTCTGAATCTTAAACCATATTTTTCAATGAAATTACATAACTCTATGACCTTTCCTATCACCAAGGACTCATAATTACATCAGTAGTCAACCAAGTGGATTTACATATGTGACTCAGGTACCCAGCAGAGTGAGTTTACATGTTTTGACTCAACTACTGCAACCAAATTAGGTTTAAAAATTTCAACAAAGTCCTTACATGGTGAATATTTCAATTTTTACATCATAGGTCTCATCACTGACCTTTTTCATCCAATTCACAGAGATGACACACCTGTAATACAAAAAAGACTTCAGAGAGAATCATATTTAGGAACCATCATAATTCCTTGATACATTACTCTCCCAATGAGCTAATGCTGCAAGACACATGCTCTTATTCTGACCTTCGATATTTTCATATGGCCTTTGAAAAAATGCGCTTACGTCTCCATTGGAACTCGCGTGTATATGCGGCTTTTAGTTCAAAACAGAAACCGCGTATGAAGTGAAATGCAGAGAAAAATTCACAACTCCATCTCTCCCTGAACTTATACCACACATTACTACCTTCAACCATCGGATACCGCATTATAAATAAACATATCCCCATAATTACCAAATCAACCATGGGAATCACCACGTACTCCCCATGTGATGATACATTACCTAAATCCTATCATGTATCTCACATCACCTATGATCTTTAAGAAGTAAGCTTTAGAAGCGAAAAGGCTATGATGGGATTATTATCCCTACTTTTTTTACAGTCATCCTTCTTTCCCGGCTTTGCTTGGAAATTTCTTATTGTGTCTTGGAAATTATCCAATTTCTGAATCTATTCATCCTGCCTCTTTTTCTACATGTCCATACTTGTTCTGAGCATAACATCTTGTGTGACGAGAAAAGTAAGCATAGGGATCATAATGTGTTTTCTATTCTTTCTTTTATTCAGTGGTACACTTTATAACCAAACATTGCATAGTATCCATAAAGAGGCTTGAGTACCTTTTTGCGTGGAATGCATTTTGTTTGTGGCTGAAAGCAATCTGTTTACGCAATTCTGCAGAACAGCACTTATAATTATGACATTTAAGGCATTCAACATTATGATCAAAGGAGAGATGTGTTTGAGAGTTCATGATTGTCGGTTGACCTTTGTTTCTTTCAACAGCACTTCGGAGTTGCATTGATATCCTTTGGATCTTCAACATTTTCTTGTGAACTAGGTTCTCCTTTAATACATTTCATGAAAACCAGACCAAATTTAACGGAGAAGGAGACCTTTTGACTACTAAGAATATTGTCTAGAATATTAATCTTATCTTGAAACCTCCAAGTTTATCTTTTCTTCTAATTTGCATAAAATGTTTACCTCAACCTCAATCTTTGGCATTTCTTATTCTGCTTTCTTGACCCCTTCTTCTTTCTTCTACTTTGATCATTCAATTTTACAAATCTCTTCTTTCAACCCATTTCTTGTTCTTTAAAAGTTTGTAAAGTTATTGTTCTTATTTGATTTTCCGGATCTAGCACAGAGAGATGATTTCTACTTCAAGTCCTTCAGCATGAATGGTTACTTCATCGTACAACCTTTGATATTTGTTTATCTCTTCATTCATTTTAGAGATCACATCTTGGTAGATAGGTTGTTCCTTTCTTTTTAAATTGATCTTCATCATTGATCTTAGAGATTTGCTTCTAAACCATATTGTTACTTTACTACCATTTTCACTATCTTCACCATTGCTTACATAAAAGTAGATCACAAGAGCAAAGTTAATACCTTTGCATCATCTTCATTTTCTGTTGCACATGTTTGAGATATCTCACTTTCTTTTCGATGAACTTCTTCTTTACTTCCTTTCTGGAAACATGAGATCTTGAGTAGAATCTTCTTCATCCTCATTTTGTACTTCTCATTATCTTCATTTCTTTAATAAAAATCTCTCCATTTTCCAAATTTTTTCCTTTATCTTGATTTTCTTCACCAGGACATTTAGCGACATAATGACCAACTCTTCCTAAGCAAACACTTGAAGAGCTTACCTCTAAATCTTGTCACAGTTTGGAAGTCTTCTCCTGAAATTTGCTTCTTCTTCTTGATATATAACTTGATTCCTTGACAACCCTTTTCTTTTCCTTTTACATGCCTTAAAGAGCAACTTCTTTGTTTGAGAGGGCCTTCTTTTCTCATTTCAAAAGCGATCGGGATACCATGTAAGCTGAACAATATTAGAGTTTGCGGATCTTGGCTTTTTTCAATAGGCGATACTTTTTGACTCAAATTTTGAAGTCGAAGTCTAAGACTTTCTACCCGAGTATTATCAGTTATAGTTTCTGCATTCTCTGTCTGATTTACAATATCATCTAGACGTAAAAATAAATTCGAAATACTCTCTGTCTATGCATCATAAGTACACCATATTGATGCGAGAGTTTGGAGTTTTGCACTTTTGCCTTTGTATCCTTCATAGCTTAGAATGATTTTTGTCCCCATACTTCTTTTGTTGAATTAGGCTGCATCACTGAAAATTCGATTCGGACATCTTCCCCTGTCTAAAACATTGGTAGTTTGGCATTGATTTCATATTTCTTTTACCAGCAGCATTAGTAGGAATAATTCTGGGATACGGCCATGATCTTCACGATTGCCCATGCCACCAAGACTTGCAAATATGCTTTGTTCGTATCTTCGAATATGATTACTTCCATTGAATAGAGGTGGCTTTTATAGAAAATGCTCATATGACTTCCCATTGCGACGGATCTCTGATCGAAGCTTCTAACGAAGGTAAGGCTACGATATGATTGTTGGGAAAAAATATCTTGGGGAAGGGGGGGGGGTGAATCGGTGTTAGAGATGATTAGCTTTTTTCTCTTTCTTTCTCTAAAACCATACGCTACTTTAATGAACAAAACTCGCATATACACACCGGATGTCCTTAAGCAAACTTGCGTATGTCCAGGCTCTTATTATGCATTTAATTCTTTACTTAGGTCATTGCATCATTCATTCATCGGATGTTTAGTAGCGATGAAGCATGTGCAGTAATAACATAATAAACCATCACATAAGCAACACACATGAACACCGGTGTTAGGTGGAAACTGATTTGGGAGAGAAACCACCTCTGTCGTCGTCTCGTCTTCAATATTTATTATAAAGAAAACTGACAACCATGTGGTAAGTGTGATCATACCGATGCGGGCCACCCACACCGCTGAGAGCTACAACCTTCTCTCGTTTGCTGTGCCTCTCCGGAAGGGAGCTACAACCCGCTCTCGTTTATCGGCCTCTTCGGAAGGAGCTGCTACTTGCTCTCGTTTGCCGGCCCCTACCCGCGGAAGGGGAGCCTGCCCCCCTCCTTTGAAGGCTTCGACCCTCGGCACCATCATGGACCACGTTTCATCGATTTCCTTCTAGATCCTCCAGTACCATACAACATACCTTGTAGGCCACTTTTCTTCAAATTTCAAAAAGCTTGGACTCACTTCACACATTTAAGCTCAACATACATCAAGCGAAACTTATAACCCCATCAATTCATTCATTGAATCATCAAATAATTAACAACAACTTGATCTTTGATCAATAGCATAATCAACATTAACAACCATCGCGTATACTTGATGCATTTTGTTCTTGAGAAACCCTAACTTCCATACGTGCACTGCTTTGAGGAGATCACGTATACGTACTTTTCATGAAATGAAAATGCATATAAGAATCAGCTTTTGAGGCAATAGAAGCTCTTGATTAGATAAACAACTTAGATTTCATCCTTTGCCAATGAGAATTAGCGAGATCTGAGATCTAAACATTCCATAAACAAATCTAGTAAACATAGTCATTTAGAATCTAAAGATCCCTCTTCATCATTTTTCATAGGTACGTTATTAATTCGGATCAATCAGTAAATGTTACCCTTTCAATCTGTGATGAAGCTATTCATTAAAACTTGAGACATGCACACACTTGCACTGATCTTCTTCTCCTTAAATAGATTTAGCACACGCCAATACAACGAGGCCAAACCACACAACTTCAGTAGTATTCACTGAGGCGGGATCAAATAGATAATCCATGCTCAATGTTTGTGTGCCAAAAATCTGGTAATGTCCCCTAGTTTTATAAATTTAGAGCCTTAAAATAGGCATACGCTACTTGGCGCCTACTTTTCTTGTACATGCAGCTACTTAAACGCTACAAACCGCATATGCTTTGTGACATACCATTTTCATCATTGGCAGCCCTTCTGAAATTCCTTTCTCCACATCCCGAACTACTACGTAGATACATGATTTACATCATTAACAAATAGGACAAATTAGGTTTCCACGAGACAACTTAAGTCAAGTAGGTTGCCATCAACTTTATCAAGTAGGTTGCCATCAAGGACAACACTGCACTCATGGCAACAGCGAAATTGGAAAAATATCACTAATGGAGTGTTGTGATTTATGTTCTTAGTATTCTTTCGGAAGAAGGTGGAAATTCCAAAGGAGGAACTCAATTTTCTCGCAGAAACTGATCAATATTCTTCAGAGTTTGTAGCACATATGAAACACTTTCTTTAGATACTTGTGGTATTGCAAGATTTTCAATAAAATGGAGATTTGTTCTAATTTCTCTATCAAAAGTTTTGAACCTACGATGATTGATTTATAGTCTGAAAGAAAGCAACTTCACGAGATCTAGTGATTTTGGGAGGAAATATTGTTCAACCACGATCTCAAAGGTGTAATTCAAATGGGGATCAGGTTGGGAGAATGACTAATAGGATGCTTCTAGATTTTTTATCGGTTTTGCTTGCCCTTTCACAAATGGCCCTCAACCTACAACGAAAAATGTTGAAGCCAGAAATTCCATTACAACGACATGAAACGATGTTATACGGTCTAGACCTTAAAACAAATCCCTTTTTAGTTTGATGTGGTATTTCGACTAGGAATAATGGGACAGGTTCCAATAAAGGAATTGATATGGTAATGGTAGGTTTTGCTACAATGTGAAATGATAAATGGATTTAAATAATGAAGGTAATACATCTAAATAACAAAACATATGCACGTCTACTTAATCTTGTTATGACACTTTATAGTGAAAGGTACCATTGATGCTATACAGAGAGATATCTTACAACAAGAGATAGTAAGATCATTCAATGGCGAAGGATGAAAAATTATGTAAAATGATTATCTTGACTAAATAGTTAATCAAAATAATTATAGAAATAAATCACATTATCAATTTCTCTATGCATATAATAAGGGATACAATTTGAAACATTATCACAATTCATGAATGATAGCGTAAGTCAGACTACTTTATATCACAATATTAAATAAATTTCTTTTGTAAACTCATAATCAATAGCAATCATAAGATAAAATTAAAATTCATATGATAATTTTTTCTCATGAAATCCTGATATTGATCTTCTTCCTTAATTCAAATATAATTTAAAGATCTGAAATGCAATTTCAATAAAGCATATTCAATTTTGAAAAGTAGATCCTTGTTCCATATATTTCATCAAAGACATTCATAAAAGTACAAAAGTGAAATATTTCATAAATTGTTCATGATAAAATTATGGACCCTTCTCTAAATGCATGAGAAGGGTTTAAATACCTAAACTAACTATGTCAAAAATAGATTATTACATAAAATTTGAGGAGATTTCGATAACCTTCCTCATAGTAAGTAAACTAAACTACCATCTGAAATAAAAGATAACAATATTGCTTAAGTGGGATGATATTCTTGACTCGATCTCTTGTTGTCGGATATCATCATTGGCTTTACTTGAGTTGGAATTGTGTTCTCGGATCTGACTTGGCCTTTAAACATGACATTTGAGAGTGTTGGCAACACTTTTTCCTGGTGGAATCCGTTAAATATTGTAAATTAGATGTGCACAAGTCTAGTTTGATCAATAAGTTCTAGTATTTTCTTCATCTAATTTGGTTATGCAGCGATAGCTTTTGTAAGGTGTCTCGATTATTTCTTTCCCTTGTGTCTCAATATTTTTGACCTCTAAGTTACTTGATTGTATATTTTAAATAAACTTAGCATTTGAAGTTGTCCATTGACGAACTCAATGATCTCATTTGCTAAGTTTGTTTCAGCACATTTCTTTCTCTCCTTCTCTCCTTTGTAACTCCCGGTCTTTAAATAAAATATATTTATGAAACATCATTTTAGGAGATAAACTTTGCTTCCTTTGTCTTATTCTTGCCATAAAATGAATTCAAAAATTTTCTGATAGATTTACCACTTGTTGATTCAAATTTAGTTGTTTCACAATATGAATTGGTGGGCGAGATTTACTCACAAAGTCTCTGCTTGTTGTTTTTTTTCAACTTTGTATTCCATTCCATTTGCCTCTTTTTTAACAAGCTGTTTTTGTTTGAGTTGTATTTTAAGCTTATCCATTACGCACTCAATCGTATTGTCCTTCTAAGAAATTTTAGCTACATGTTGTAACTTCAATCTTTCAAATTCTTTTTGGAATTGTACCCATTTTCATCTCAAATTTTATATTTGACACTAGCTTTTCTTGTTCTAGTTGTCTTTCCAAGCTCTTAAACTCTATCTTTTATTTTGCACAGTGAATTTTCACTTCTCTTGCTTTATCCGTGGTATTTTCATATTCCCACATAGTGTGACAATTTGGTAAGATGTTGTTGGATTGACAAAGTGTCTCTCAGACAACATATACTTGATTCATTATTGAGGTTGTCACCTTCTTCATCAAATCTTCTTCTTTTCCTCCTCCTTATTATAGATTTGTGATTTGGACTAGAAAACATCCGCTAGGTAACACTCAATATTTAAAATGATTTCTTTTTGTTGGGTAGGTTGGGATTATCTCCTTCTCTTGAAACTGTTGGGATTTGCTAAGTGCCAGCAACTGGCTATGCTAGTTTTTGAGTTTTCTGAGGAGTTTAGCTTGTTGATATTTAGTTAGGATTAAGTGATGTATCGATACTTAGTAAACTACATCCATTCTTTGCCAAATTCTCTACTTGAGATTTCTTGTTTTCAATTAGTTTGAACTTGCTAAGAGTAATTTTGAAAGATGCTTTTAAGAAGCTTTACGGAGTTCCTTCTTCGGTATTTATATCCATCCTTTTGATTACATTTTTTAAATTATCTTCTCGGGGCTCTCATTTTACTTTCGGATTCATTATCAAAATGATATGAACTTTGAAATTGTGTTGTTAATTCTCTTGAATCTTAGATTTATTTTCATATGAATCATCCCTCGACATATCTTTTGCTTCAACATCAAAATTGATACTATGAGTTGGCTCTTTGATTATATTACATTAGTAACAAGTCCAATGTGACTATTTCCAACCACCTCTTTGTTTCTATATTCAAGAAAACTTAATGTCTACTGCTTGAGTTTATTGGATGCCATTTTTAATACATTTTGTAAATTTCTTTGTTCCTTCACGAATATCATCAAAAACATCATTTCATGGCGAAGGTCTAACTGAAGCAGGTGGTAAAATTTTGGACCATGTAATTGGGATCCATATTGTCTCCCTTTGGCATTAAAGCCAAATTCAAGAGTAATGTTTGGAATTTCCTTCGCTGCATGACCTACAAAAGAAAGGTGAATGTACCACAACGTAATGGAAATGTGAGCCAAATGGATTTTAAGATCACGAGTTGTAAGTTATACCATTTGCAATTTTTTTGATATCTGATTGCAGCCTTTATGATTTTATGCGGAACTTATAGTAGGAAGAAGCATGAGGGGGGGAGAAAGACTCTGAGAAGCTATGACATAAGAAAATTTTTCTTCTAAGACCATACGGTCACACATGCAAAACATCTACACTGCAACAAAATTCCTACGACCCTTTGTCATTGAAAATGGTATGATGAATGGGCAACATGACTCCATAATGAGCCTTATAGAAATGGGAGCAATTCGGACTCCTGAGCTTTATGATACACTATGAATAGGAGTTAGTGTCTTGGTGACCATTTATCCAATATAATAGGAAACTTTGAGCGAAACATATAGCATCCATGATATAGCCATTATGCATAAAAAGGAGGAACATCACAGTCGAAAAACCCTATTTTTTGTAGTCATATGTATTTGACCCAAAATATTGGACAAAATCTTTCCAAATTCATGATAATTGAGAATTGAAATTTATCCAATTAAGGAGACATTTCCAATGGAAAATTTAGTGGTATCGAAGACTAGAAAACAATCTACACAACATTGATACTTCTAAAAAATAAATTGATGGAAATTATTTAATGGGTACATACGGAGTTTGTCAGCAATTTTCCTTGATCACCTTCCATTTTCACCACCTTCATTGGGTCTTGATTCTGGTTGCAAATTCTCTGACAAAAACTTTATCATAAACATGTGGCATTAGCAAATGGTAGATTATTACACAAATCCTTAAGGGTGAATGAACCAATGTTTTCATTTGGAATTATTGAGGCAACAGGTTACAAATATTTAGATTGTGATGACCCATTTTATCAATGTATGGTAATATCTTTATTTAAAATCTATCACAGCAAATGAACATACAGCAGAAGTAAGAGAGTTCGATGAATTAATACATATGTCATTCTTTCTTTAATTTTGTAGTTTTTCCTTCAAATAGATTATACATGGCTTCCCATGAATAAATTCCATTACAATCATATTTGCATGTGTTTAAGAAATAGTGGAGGTAATACGTAAATTCGAGTGGATGATTAGGCAATTGATTTTCATTTCTTTGTCATTTGATTGATATCGTTTTTCTTAGATAGATTTCTAAATTCAGAAGAAAACGAAATTCGAGGATTCGAATGAAAAATGAGAGGAACTCTGAGAAACATACATGAGATCAAACTTAGGAAACCCCACTCACAACGTATACCGTGAAATTTTGAACCCATGCATTGTCTTTCCTCAATATAATTCATTAATTCTCCCGTGAAAACCCTTCTCGCTAAGATTAATACTCAACCCTTACAAACCACGAGATGGAATAAAAAACTTGAAGAAATAAAAAACGATCACGAGTACTATACTTTTTTTTTTTTAAAAAATAAGTGTTAAGTATTACCTTAAAAAGGTTTAATTAAATTTGGTCTTCTCGAACATAAAGATAGATCATATACGTTATGTTTATTTTACCAAAAAATCTATAATTTTCTCCTTGAAGTTTATGTAATATAAAAAACTTTACCTTGAATGGAAACATGCGCGATGAAATCAATGTTGCCAAGATCAATGCTTATGTTTACAGAATCACGGTCTGGTACCTGCATATTTTTACTGAAAAGTTAATACTTTCTTTGCATTTAAAAATTTTAGGTTCATGTAAGTTTAATACTTTATCTTTAAAAACATGGTAAAATTGTATTTTTATTCCAAAAATCTTGGTCATTTATGAAATATAGGGCCATTATTATCCTAGTTTTCTTTTTTGTAGGTTCTTAAGCGTTCCCAAAGGTCGGGTAAGGGTAAATGTTTTTCAACACTTTTTGTTAAAATAAACATTAGAAGATCTTTTAATTTTTGTTGATTTGTATTCATACTTTCTATAGCTCATAATCTTATTAATTTATTCATATGTCTTATACCTTAATTATGAAATTAATAAAAAATAAAAAAATATTCTGACAGTTCAATAAAACAGACGGGCAGATAAACCTAAAACCACTTCTTCTTGGATAATTTCATCTTTATATATGAAAATATGATAATAACCAAGACGGAAGAATCTCATAAGAGTGGCAGGCACTTACGGATCACTAGCGGTAGTTACACATGGCGGGTTTTACATGAATAATAATGATGAGTCAACCTACATTTATAGGTAGGCAGTGATGGTTATTTAATTATTGGTTTTGGCTTAATTTATGGTAAATTTTACTTTCATTTACATCAGGAGAAATTTTGTCCTACAAAGTGCCATGAAATTTCCATGTAAATATTTTGGAGTGAAAGAAGAAAACCTATTTTAATTGTATTTTGTTAGGTCACTATATTCTCTTTAGTATAGTCATATTGTTATTATTAACCCCCTTATTGTTATTATTGTACCCTGTAACACCCATATTGTTATTATTGTGCCCTTAAATTATTATTGTTAGGTCAGTGGGGTTACATTATGGCCCCACTAGGATTACATTGTGGCCCCATGGACTCCTATATAACGAAGGAGGTTTTATGTTGAATCATCCGAAAATTTTCATTTATGTAATATTGGAGGTTTCCCCCTCGAAGTGTCTTATTTCTAAGGCGTTGATATCACTATTTTATTTTTGGAGCTAGTTTCACAACATTTGGTATCCTATCTTTCGATTACAGGGTTTCGTTGCTCAAATAGGTCATCGTGGAATTTCTCTATAGGCATTTTTATCACGAAATTTAGGAAGCTGAAATTTTGGGGTGTGAAGCTAAAATCACGAGGAGCATCGTTGCAAAATTGAAAACTTCGTTTGCAATATTTTGGAGATATGATACGTGGAATGTGAGGATTTTTGCAAGCTCTTGAATTTAAGCAAAACGAGGTCCTTGGGTTATTTTTCTATAACTTTCTCTGATTCGAATATTTGAAAAGTTTAGAGTCTTAGAATCCGAATCGAGGAGGAACATACGTTGCAAAATTTCGGAGCTTAGTTCGCAATATTTTTGGAGATATTATACATGAAGTTAAGTCTTTTCCAAGCTCCTAATTTCATCTCAAAGAGGTGATCGTGGAAAATATCATAACTTTCTCTCTAAGCATCGGTAAATTATGTAAAAAGTGATTGGAAGTACCGGACTATAATTTCTGTCCTGCGTTGAGCCTAAGGAGAAAACAATGACACGTGGCAAGTCATACAAATTCGCTCCTCTTTCGGCTTGATCCATAATTAGGTCATTGTAGGACATTGGTATAGATTTGCCTTGAAGAATCCAAATCAAGTCGGACGGCATTGAAAAAGAAACTGAGAATACTACGGGGCAAGTTTCGAATATTGAGGATGCTGAAATTATATAGATAATTCAATTTCAATATAGAGCTACACGTAGTAAAAGGTGTGTATTTTTTTCTCGGAGTGCATAAGTCTTGTTTTGAAGAATCAAGTTGACTGTTTTCCGAGGCATATTGTAGAATAGATATCGGTATTGGTTTCTAAAATTCCCCCTAAAAATAATTCAACTTGCCATTCGCTTTAGAAGGCTACATGATACATGAAGGCGAATAATGGCAACATGACATATCAAAATTACAAGAAGATGCAACGGAATTCGCTCTAAAAAGAGCAACAAAAATGACATGGAAGTTTTGAATAAAGGTGTAGGCTTAAGATGGTACGTTTGAAAGGTGTAGAATCTAAGATAGATGGCATGGAGGCTGGCATTGAATCTAAGATGGATGACATGGAAGCTAAGATTGATGAAAAGAATGGAAACATGAAGAATGATCTAAAAGCGGTATGGAAGGTTTGACAAGTTGATACAAAAAATGTTTTCTAATAGTGAAAAGATAGTAGAGGAAACTCATGATGAGAAAAAAATAGAATTTTAGTGTGATTTCATAAACTCTAATGTTTGCGGAGGAGAACCACCATATTCCAAAAATGGATATGAGGAAGTTTGTGAGAAGGATCACCTTAACATGGATACTACGGATGGGCAATATTTTATCTCCATAATGTTCAAAACATAAAGGTACACATTGCAACAGCATTTACAAGACAAAAATACATTTGTATGGCATCGATGGCTTTTCTCAAGTAAAATTGTCCTTGGTCAGATTTTTACGAGGAGAATATTAACATTGTAATTCTAAGAGCAACCTTCTTTATCCGATTGATAAATCTCAAACAAAGGGTTTAGTGGGGAGACACATTGAGGACTTCCAAAATTGAATATAGGATTGTGACCCCCGAGGGAACATGTGATTGATCTGCATATGTACTTTAAAGGATAACATCAACCTTAAGTTCGTGTTTTGGAACTGGGATTCATTGAAGAGAGCATTCGGGTTGGCAGAAAATTTGAATGTAAAATTATGCTTTGACTGAGGAAGCCTGCTTACAAATAGGAAGTGTTACTGTACAGATTTCCACAACCTACAAGGTTGACACCACAAAAATTGAAAGAAAAAGAGCAAAGAACTTTGCTATAGTTGTGATAGAAAATACACTAAAGGTCATAAATTATGCGGAGAAAATTATTTTACATATAGTATTGTGAAAGGAAGAAGAAAATAGACAAGAAGGATATACACGAGGTAAATACGAAGAGGAAGAAATGAATTAGGCCATATCGTGTAATGCATTGTGAGGAATTACCACTCCTCAAACTCTCGATATAGAAGGACATACCAAGAAGAAAAAGGTAAGAGTGTTGATTGATTTAGGTGGTACCCATAATTTTATTCATTGTAAGGTAAAGCAAAGGAGGTGGAGTGATTTCCTATATGACACGAATGTAAGTGATGGTTCTGGATGGAGGAACTATAAATTGCTCGGAAAATGCCATAATATCAAATAACCATGGGGAATATGTATTAGATAGTCAATGATTTCCATTCCTATGGGAGGTGCGTGTTGTACCGAAGTCACAGTGAATTCTGATCTTTGGGGATATTGCTTTTAATTTTCAAAATTTTCTTGAAATTTTTAGAAGGAAAATTGAATTACGAATTATTGCGGGGGAAGCGGGAAAGATAATAAGCTCTAATGTCATAAAAAAATCTTCTAAAGAAAGAACAACGAGGTGTAATTGCCTGGGAATTATGCTCTTACAGTTCCACGATATCAAAATCATATATTTGTAGTTCTCCAAAAATCCTTGGCTAATCATTCCAAGGTGTTTGGAACTCCCAAAGGACTCACCTATTCATGGTCATGATCATGCTATTCATTGATTCAGTATTTCCTCAAACATCGAATATATAGATATACTTATGTCTGAAGCTGTGAAATTGAATGTATGATTCTGAAAATGTTAGAGCCTTATAATTCAACCTAGTGGTTCTTTCTCTTCTCTTGTATTGGTACACAAGAAGGATGGATCATGGTGCGTAATGGGATTATGAGGCTCAATAATCTCACCATTAAATATAAATTCCCTATTCGTGTCATTGATAGATTGTTGGATGAATTACATGGAGAAATTTATTTTACCAAGGATTCGCGGATCTTAAGTTGAGATATCATCAATTAGCATCAAGGCGAAGATGATACGAAAATAGCATTTCAAACTCATGGGGTCATTATGAATTTTGGTCGCATTTTGTTGCCACCATGCACATACACATTTTAGGTGATAGATTATATTTTCAAACCCTTCCTTAGAAAATTTGTGCTAGTATTTTTTGATGATATACTATTCTGATGAGTCTTATGAGGATCATGCTCAACATGTTGGCGATTGCTCAAACTATTACAAGAGAAACAATTATATGCAAAACATCGATGTTTCTTTGAATTACAAGGGTGGAATATCTGGGTCATATTATATCTCACGAGGGTGTTAAGGTGAATACAACAAAATTAAAACCATTAAGAGATGGAAAGTCCCCACAACCATAAAGTAGTTGTGAGGATTTCTGGAGTTAACAGTATCGCCATAGAGTTTGTTAAGAATTATGGGAGAATAGCGACACCTCCCAACAACATTATTGAAGAAGATGAATTTTCATGGACTCCACGAACCAACTAAGGCCTTTGAACATCTTAAAGAAGCTGATATGCCTAGCAAGTCATAGCTACACTAGACTTCTGAAACCTTTATTGTAGATGTGATGCACCGGGAAATGGAATTGGCGTTGTTTTATGTCTGAGAAGAGAGAACTAGATTGCTTTTGAAAGTCATCCAATTAAAGGAAAGTATTTTCAACAACCTATTTATGAAAAGAAATGTTAGAAATCGCATGCACTAAGAAATGACAAACTTCTTTACCTTATGGGAGAGAACACTTGAAGGTAAATTGATCATGATAATCGTAAACACTTTTTGGAACAAAAGAATATCTTCAAAAGAACAGCAAAATGGGTCACAAAGATGTTGGGTTATGACTTTGAAATAATCTACAAAAGAGCTAAATGTTGTTGCATAATATCTCAAGAAAGAATTAAGAGGGTGGAAGCATTGCTTTGTTTCTATTGACATCAGCAGATTGGATAAGCTGAAGCAAGAAATGAATGGAAGAAGGAAAGTATGGACACTCATTCCAAAAAAGTTATGAAGATCTAATACATATGATACATTTAAGTTATAAAAATGATTCCTTATGGTACAAATATTGCTTGTAATCTTTATAATTCCAAGCTAAATAAAATATTCTTTTAGGAATTGCACACTTCTATTTAGGAGGACACTCTGATTTTAAAACTTACCATAGAGATTGAAGAAATATAAATTTTTTGAGATGGACTTAAATCACAATTATTAATTTTGTTAGTAGGAATATTTTGGTTTCCCAGGTAAAGTTGAGACAATTAAGACCCTAAATTCCTTTCATTTCAATGAAGGAAGAAGTGTCATCATGGTGGTAGTTGATAGACTTACAAGTTTTACTTTGTGCATTATCTCATCCATTTAAAGCGAATACGATTGCTACACATTTATGGACACAAATCAAAGCTACATGAAACCCAAGGTTATTGTGAAGGCGAAAGTCCATTTTACTAGAAATTTTTAGGCAGTAGTTATTTTCTTTGGGTGCTGGTGTCATAAATATTCTTATCATTATCCTCCAATAAGATGGTCAAAATTTGAATAGTAAATAAATTTTTGGGGAAGGATATATTCTTTTTTGTCACGATAACAAACATAATGGAATTGATGGTTACCTCTTGCAAAATGGTGGTATAACACTTCATCTTTGCGGCAAAAATGACCCCATTTATGGCACTTTATGGATATGTCACATACGCCATCATCTTTGAAGGAGAAAATTAAAGGTTCAAGTAGTGGAAGATCACATTTGAGCATCAACAGTATCCAACTCTTAAAGGATACTGAATTTGTGCAAAGTTGAATGAAACAACGGGGAAGATCAACATCCCATGATGTAAAGAGTTTTGATGTAGGAAATTTGGGTATTTTTCTGCTACAACCATACAAACAAATGCCCTGTGGTAAGAAGGGCAAATAAATTATCACAAAGTACTATGGTCCTTACAAGGTGTTGCGAAATGTTAGTACATAAAGGCATAGAAATTGGAGCTTTGCTTCTTCGAGTGCATCCGATTTCCATGTTTCATGCTTAAAGAAGGTTATAGGTAGAAAATATTCGGTTGAAACAATATGCGAGAACTTGATGAGGAAAAGGAAAAATCATATTGGAACTTTGAAGTGGTCCCGCGAAATAAGAACTCGTATTCTGAGTCAATCAATTTCAAAGTATCTCATGGAAGTGGAAGGAATTGCAGAAGATTCTACATGGGAGGATGGGAATTTTATACAAAAATCTTGAGCTACTCAAGCGTTGAGGACAACATTTTTGAAGGAGAGGCATGTTAGGGTCATATATTTTTAGTATAGTCCCTTATTGTTGTTAGTGCCTTTATATTGTTATTATTGTGCCTCTATAACCCTCATATTGTTATTATTGTACCTCTATAACCACTCATATTGCTATTATTATTGCCTTTAAATTGTTATTGTTAGGTTGGGTAGGATACATTATTTATGGACTTCTACACTATATATAGAAGGAGGTTTTAATTTAGATATCAAATTGTTCATTTACGTAATGTATTAGGTTTCCCCCCTCGAAATTATTTCGCTACAAACATTGATATCTCTTTTATTCTAGTTTTGGAAGCTTGGTTTCCTAACATATTTTTGGCTTATCTTCTTATAGGTTTACTCAAATTTCAAGTTTAGACACTCATTAGATGCAAAATTTATTCATCGAATGAGTACCCATTATGCATACTTTTAGAAGATTCACCTTGACAAAATTTATATACTGATAAAAAGCGATATTTAATGTCTAAACTTGAAATTTGGAAATGAAACTATAAGGAGATGGCAGACCTACAATTAAAAATACTTTTTCTTGTTTTTCCCCTCCAAATTAAATAATTCTTAACATTACTTTAATTATTATTTACTTGTAAGATGCCACTTTTAATTTGAATTTTCACTCTAATGAAGTTTAGGTATATTTGAGGTCATAAAATAATTTACTATTGTTTGGTTTAGGCTCTAGGTTTTGACAGCATGGTTTGTAATGTTATTCTATGTAATTCAAAACAAATGTAGATCCATCTGTCTTGGGATCCATCGAGCGAGAGGATCAAATGTCTCGAGATGTAAACATTTCCTCAAGTCTTTTCACTAAAAAAAATCTTGCCCCCTTCGACCACCAACTTTTAATTATAGGTAGCATGGTTTTCCTTAAATACTAATGATGTGTCAATCTTTATTTGTAGATGTTTCTTGGTGATTGTTGTCCCCATTGGTTTCCAACAAAATTATGATAGACTTTCTACCATACTAGCTTACCTAAAATTGAGGTCATAGAATAATTTATTTGTTGGTAGATTTTAGGCTCCATGTTTTGACAACCATAAGTTTTTCCATTTCTATTCCATATAATTTAAACCAACATAAGTCAACCCAACTTCACGGATCTATCGAAGCTCGAAGGGATCAAATCTCTCGAGGTGCAAACTTCCCCTACTCAAGTTTTTCAGTAAAGGTTTACCTTCCGAGACGATCCCTCTCAATGGTACTGGAATTGAAAGTTAAGATGGGCCTACACTCGTAAAAAGGCATTGCTACATCTCTACCCTACAAGATAAAGAAATTTTATGTTTTAAATTTATTGCGGCAGAAACATTCTGACTTGATGACCCGAAAGCGTGTAAGTATGTCGGAAGCAAAAAAAAATGTCGGCAGGTATTAGGTTACATAAACATATAAATGAAACGATAAAAATTTATTAAAAATAAATTTGAGCTGATATAAACTTAAAATGTAAAGAGTTTACTAACACTCAAAAAAGAGATATGGTAAATAAATAAAATATGGTAAATACGTAAAAATATAAATAAACCATAGGTATGGTAAATAAATAAAATATCTTTGATATTACTCGGGAGGTATGGTAAATAAATAAAAATATCAATAAACTAGAGGTATGGTAAATAAATAAAACCAATTTTATGTTGCCTCAGTAAACCACTCTATATTTACAAGAAGAAAACTCAAAAAAAGGTTTTATTTAGGTGGAATCTATGGGAATAATTATTATTAATACCATGGGCCAAATACCATGGGATAGTGTTAATAATACCATGGGAAAATACCATGGGCCAAATAATATGTTTATAAAATGGTATGGTAAAATCGAGTAAATATAAAAGAGGTATAAAGAGGTAAGGTAAATAAATAAAAAATATATCAAATACGATTAAAAATCAAGATCTAATTATATATGAAGTATAAAGGGTCAAATATCATGGACCAAATTATTATTAATACCATGCCAAAAAACCCATTATTATACTAACATTAATATTAAATATTAATATTATTAAATTTAATATGTTTAGATTAACTCTGATATTAAATTTATTATATTCTTAATATATATTAATATATCATGATATGATAGAGGTGGAGAAATAGGGGGAGTGACAAAGGGAGATATAGGAGATAAATTGAAGGAGAAAGGAGAAAGAGAGAATGAAGGAGAGAGAGAGAGAGAGAGAAAGGAGTGAGAGAGTTAGAGAAGGGTAAGAGAGAGAGAGAGGGAGAGGGAGACAAGATGGAGGTGGGGGAGAGAGATAAGGAGAGAGTGTGGAGGGTAGAGAGTGAGAGAGAGAGAAAGAGAAGGGGGGTAAGGGAGAGGGAGGTAGGAGAGAAAGGGAGAGAGAAAGGATGAGGTGGAGGAGAGAAGGAGGGATAGAGAGATGGAGGCGGAGGCGGAGAGAGGAAAGGAAGAAGAATGGGGAGGGAGTGACAAAGGGATATATGGAGAGAGAGTGTGTATGCTTATGGGGTGGGATAAAGATACATAAGAATGATGGAGACAAGGGGGAGAGAAGGAGAAAGGAGGAGTGATGGAGAAAGGAGAAGGAGAGTTTTGGAGGAGTGAGATAGAGTGATGGGGGAGAGAGAGAGAGGATTGGAGGACGGAGAGAGAGAGAAAGAAAGAGAGTTGGGGTGGGAAAGAGGAGGGTGAGAGAGAGGAAGAGAGTGATGGGGAAGGGAGCATTGTAGAGGGAGAGAGAGAGAGAGAGAGAGAGAGATAAAGGGGGGGAGATAGGAGATAAAGGGAGAGAGAGGAAGGAAAGGAGGGCAGAAAGAGAGGGAGGGAGGGAGGATAGAAATATGGATTTGGAGGGGAGAGGGAGGGATTGAGAGATAGAGAGAGAGAGAGAGATGGGAAGAGAGAGTGGAGAGGGAGAGAGGAAGGGAGAGGGGGACCCGAGAAGAGAGGAGGAGAGGGAGGGATAGAAATATGGATTTGGAGAGAGAGAGGAGGGATTGAGAGATGGAGTTGGGATGAGGAGAGAGGGAGGGAAGAATAAATACATGAGTGAGTGAGTGGAGAGAGAGGGGAGTGACAAGGGAGAGATGAAGAGAGAAGGGGCTGGCATGTTTGGGTTGAGATAAAAGAGACAAATAAGGATATGGAGAGATTGGGGGAGAGAAGGAGAGAGAGAGAGATAGTATGGTAACAAATTTGGAAGGTGAAGATAGAGAGAGAGAGAGGGGGGTGAAAGGAGAGAGAGAGAGAGTGAGAGAGAGGTAGGGAAAGAGATATGAGAGAATGGAGAGAGAGAGACAGAATAGAGACAGAGAGACAGAAGGTGGAGAGAGAGAGAGAGAGAGAGAGAGAGATAAAGAAGATGGAGAGAGGGAGAGAGAAGGGTAGCGAGGAAGGAAGGAGCGAGAGAGAGAGAGAGAGAGAGAGAGAGAGGAGGAGGTGATAGATAGATAGATATATTGGAGAAAGAGTTTATGTTTGGAGTTGATATATAAGAGATAGAGTGATATATAGATATAGATATGAGTGAAGAAAAAAAGATAGATGGAGAGAAGGAGGGAGGGACAAGGAAATTGATAGATGTGGAGTGAGAGAGAGTGTGTGTATGGTGAGTGAGATAAAGAGAAAAAGAAGGAGATATGGATGGATATATAGATATATATGGAGGAGAGAGGGAAGAAGGTTTCCTGGGTAGATGCATTGATTTGATAGATGGTGATTTCTAATCCTATTTGATTTCTTGCACTAGGTAATTGATTTTGGTGTAGATCTGATTTCTAATGATAACATGATTACTTACACTAGATGGATTGATTTTAATGTAGATGATTTCTAATCCTATTTGATTGCTTCACTAAATGCATTAATTTCGATTAATAGTATTCAGTTTCTAATCCTATTTGATTGATTTCACTTTCGATGCATTATTTTTAATGTAGATTTTGATTTGCGGTTATCTTGATTTCTTTCACTAGGTAGTTGATTTCAATGTAGATTATTTTTAATCCTATTTGATTGCTTTACCTTTAAGCAGATGGATTGATTTCAATGTAGATGGTGATTTCTAATCCTATTTGATTGCTTTCACTAAATGCTTGATTTCACTTGTAGATGGTGATTTCAAATCTTGTTTGATTGATTGCACTAGATGCATTAATTTCAATGTAGATGTTGATTTATAATTATATTTGATTGCTTGCACAATGCATTGATTTAAATGTAGATGATTTAACTAAATGCATTGATTTAAATGTAAGTGATTTATAATCCTATTTGATTCCTTTACCTAAATGCATTTATTTAGGTGTAGATGGTGATTTCTAATCCTATTTGGGGTGCTGTCTGATAGATGCATTGATTTGGTCATAGATGTTGGCTTTAAATCTATTTTCCTACTTGCACTAGACTAGGTTTGTTTGAGTGTGTAGATGTTGATTTCTAATCATATTTCATTACTTGCATTAGATGCATTGATTTTATGATGTAGATGTTGTTTTCTATTATTATTTGATTTCTTGCATTAGTTGCATTGATTTAGGTGTATGTTGATTTCTAATTTGATGTAATTGGATGTATGATGGTACATTAATTTTAAAGTCATTCGGATTAATAGTATGTGTCTGATGATTTCGGTGTAAGCACAAAAATTATTGACAATGTACATTTGATTTTTTGTGTTATATTAATTCAACCTATTAATATTGGAAGCGAAGAGAGACCGAATATGATGTTTACTACAACATTTCGGTAAATATTTAAATGGTTCTGATTTAATTTGTCCTTTTCAAATAATCAATATGAAAATATGACAAAACTAACATGGGTGAAAATAAAGAATAGTAGAGAAAATAATTTAGAGAATTGATCCCAAATGAAGACTATTAAGTAATTGAGTACATTCTTATTATTCATGAGTTTCTATCATTCAATATTATTACATTGTCACTTTGCATTCAAAATTTTATTTCATCATTAAAGTTATTTTACAATATTTATCATCTCAACAAATTGGGATAACTAATCAAATTTAAAATTAAAATGACTCGATAAATCTTAGACATATTTAACATATTTATATTATTGATAAATTAAGCATATGTTCCTCATATTATCGATAGATTTTCCTTGGTCGCTGCGAAAATTTGAAACCACGACCTAGTCCATCTTATCCAGGATCTGTCAATGATAGGAGATCAAATCTCTGG
Source organism: Pinus albicaulis (assembly GCA_034641835.2). Classification (NCBI taxonomy): domain Eukaryota; kingdom Viridiplantae; phylum Streptophyta; class Pinopsida; order Pinales; family Pinaceae; genus Pinus; species Pinus albicaulis. Next base: position 90,804 of record JAXQQM020062873.1, on the reverse strand, counting down.
TGTATTTCCTATTTTTTTTTCAAAAAAAGTTTCACCGCCACAATGACTTGATAGATCGAGTTAAGATGGATCTGGTGATTTTACTAACTCTAATTTTAATTTGTATTTTTGCTTTATTAGCAGAGCTCAAAATGTCTAACAATACGACCACAATGTTTAGAGGAGACGTTACAACATCTCTTCCATAATGAGATGAAGTGTCTCTTAATGCAACAATCTTATTTACACACACATACACACACATATATATTCGTAAATCTTAGGTATTGAAATTTATTTACCAATTTCTCATTTCCATATTTTATTTTGATTTTGGATATTTTGTTGTTAATTCTTATTCACATAAGTAAAATGTCTAATAAATACCAATAGATATCAATCATAAACATCGAAGTTACGCTCGCGCTTTATATTGATAAATTAAAAAAATCATAAAAACTAATTAACTATAACTTTAATTGTGGTATAAAAATAATATATAATTTAAACTTGTATACATTTTAAAAACATGCAACAATATTGTTATTCTTAATCATTAGTGAACTTTATTATGTTTTTATAAAGAATTTTTATTGAAATATTATGTCTTGTATTTAATATAACATATTCTAGCATTTTGCTTAATTAATTAATTCAATATAAATTAATTAAAACAATAACTGAATTGTATAATTGTCAGAGCTAATCCTTGTTTCAGTTTTATAAAATTTGATTTATTTAGGTTATTTACATAGAATATTTTTATACATTTAAAAACTACATTTTATAAATTTTGAATATTTTTTATATCATTTACATAGAATACTTTTTATACATTTTAAAATATATTTTTTAAGTAACAAAAAAAAATTGACCATGAACGAATTGCAAATTCAAACCACGCCATTATAATTTACAACCCCGTCATGGAAAGCCTCCAGAAAAATCAACGGTTGACTTTGTCGCCGGTGTCCAGGAAAATTTACACATACAGTTAACTTCAGGTAAGGGAATATGATTGTACATAGTCTTTAATGTGGTCATCTGAAATTAAATTCAACGAGCTGCTTCGCCATTTTTTAGGCGGTATGGTTTCAAAAGTGCCTTAAAAGTGCCGTTTGAATTTCATGCAACAAACTCTTAAGCCATTTTTATATATGCCGAAATCCATTTTTATATGCACATCTCTTAATCTTCCACACAAGACAGCCTGCTAGATTTGCTGGAGTCGAAAACCGTTGACAGATGAAGTCTACATGAGTATTACTCCAGCAAAAAAAAATGATTATCATGGCCTGATGGCAAAAAACGAAAACTCTACAAGGAAACACTATATAATATTACCACACATCTTGGCCGACTATCTTTTAAACATTTTTCCCTGATACTCTCAAGCTTCGGTCTCCAACATTGAGCTTTGCAATTGACCAACTGTGCATGAACTTTCCGCAGTTCGCGAGTATTCAAGGAGTCTATTCTCGTCATCTGCAGAATCCCCCGCCACTGAACACCCATGTTCATTAGCGTCATGCCATCCGTCTTCTATAAGCTTCGAAATAAACTCCGGGCAGACTCTGATCGAAAGTCCTCCGCCAACGTCGCTTTTCTGTATCTCAAACGGTTGACAAAGGCAAAGCTCGTTCAGTACTGCGAAGCAGGCTGATAGGCAGGCTGTGGGAAGTAAGTAGAGGAATTTTGTAGGAGGGCAGCGATATTAAAGGCCAAAAGATAGGAGAGATAAAGGGGCAGAAAAAAGTGTTGGAGAGGTAGAGGAAGTACATGTTGCCCAACTTCAATTGGTCACTTGGAGATAAATTGGAGCGTCTTGCGCGTGTAAAGTGAATCGGGTGACACTAAATGTTGAGGGAATTCTTGAATGATAAGGCGGCAATTAGTTTACGAAGGATCTGAACGGTGCCAGCAGAAAACCAACTAGATGGTTTCCTTTTGATTTCCCACCGTGAGACAGCAGATATGGTTGCCCATATTTTATATCGTTTCTTATGAACAATGAAACAGGAAGATGCCGCAAGGGCAGAACTAGAAACTGTGTGTCATATAAATCGTAAAACAAGTATTTATAGAGTAGAAGAGAGCCGTGGAGGAGTAGAGAAGATCGAGTCAATAGCCATGATCTCGGTATTCACACTTCATCAGATCCATGATTCTATCCACACTCTTGACAGTTGGGAATCAGATTACGCCGGAAATATTGCCAAAATTTCATCGTCGGTCTTATGTCATTACTTTTATACTGTAACGCAAAGGGAGTTTTAAGACAATATTTAAGACAATTTTGAGGTAAATTGTCTTAGAGAAATTGAGACAAAATAAAACTTGTGTGTCTTAAATATTGTGTCTTTATTTGAATTGTCTCAAATTAAATGCGTCTTAAAATTAAATTGTCTTAAGATATTGTCTCTGGAATAGCACAACCTAGCGTTTTGTCTCTCCAAAGACAATTTCATTTTTGTCTCTCCAAAATGATTTCATTTATTGTCTCTTCGCAGACAATTTCATTTAAATCTTCAGAAGACAATAGTTGGAATTTGTCTAATCCTATGCTATTGTCTCTCTAGAGAGCAACAAAACAATGAATCCGAGAAAAATATCTCACCATTAAAATAAATCAATATATAAAATTATTTAATTAAAAAAATTACAATATCATTGAATAATTTGTGTTAGAGGTACGGTCAGAATGGGAACACAGCCTCTTGCATGGCGAGTGCTCTTCCATTGAGCTAGCACCACTTCAAACAATTATGTGAGTCATGGCAGTCCTTGAAATTGTATAATAGGCATTGATTTTTAAAAAATGTTCAACACATAATGGCATGGTCCTTGTAAAATATATATCCTTCTGACCCCCTGTTTTTAACTTAATAAAAAAATAACTCAATTGAGTTAGCTCCCACTTTGTGACACCACAGTAGCTTGGCTTGCACAAAAATGTACCTCCTTTGTAGGTAAAGTTGCCTTTCTTGATGTTAAAATTGGCATCCTTGTAGCATCTTCTATGGATAAAGTGTCTGATGGAGAATATTTTCTAAACCCAAATCCTCCTGAAACGTATCTATGAGAGGGCGAGTAGGGTTCCGGTTTTAAGGTTGTTTTGTAATCAGGTATATAAAACCATTAATATCTTAGAAAAATGGTTACATTCTTGTTTGTGGGGCTTTGTCGACGAAACCGAGACCTGAGACAATTTTAAAACTCCCAACACTATGTTTGTCTGAGAAGGTCAAATAATATACGCTATAACCTAAGACCTTTTAAGAAGCATCTCTATCTTGTACAAACGACAATACTAACAAAGAAAACCGAGCTTAAGCTGGAGCCGACCAAAGTTCTTGGGCCCCCCGTGCAGCTGGGCCAACTTCAAATTTAGAAGATCTCATACCTCGGTCTTGACTTTCGTCGGCTCCCATTTCTTCTCTGAGTCGGTGGGAGCTTGTTCACGGGGATTTTTGTGTACTGCAACCACATTTGAATTATCAAGCTAATCAATTTCTCAATCCAAGCTACCGCATTTCTACATTAATTACACATATAAGCATTTTTTATGATATGGGAAGCTATTATAACAAAATTCAGCGTAAACAAAAAATTGAAAATTTTGAAATATAATGTCATCCACAAAACCAAATACTGAATCATTTTATGTTCAAAGGTTGAAGGTTAGGAACGTATTTGCTAACTTGAGCTTTAGTGAGCAGATTCTTCCTCAAATTTTCACCAAGAACGCGCATGTACGCCTTCAACTTGAGCTTTAATGTGAAAAGGATTTCTTTCAACTTTTCGCGAGGAACACTTTATCTCCTGATAAGCAGGTAAGTAGGCTTTAGAATTTCCGTAAGCACGTAAGTTGCCCAACATCTCCTTTATGTAACTGCGATGTTTCTTGAATGCCATATTTCACCTTTATTCTTGTTTTTTCTTTAATAACGTATACACATTGTCTTTACCGAATACCGTTATATATATCAGCACGTACTTCCATTCCTAATGTTTTAATTTTTTGCCATTTCCTTTGGACATATGTTTTTTCCTACACATATCACGACAATGAAGATTTGTAGAACAACACCCTGCGGTCCTTGTGGGTACTTTCTCGGTGGCTTTACTCCATCTTTTGAACCCTTTTCGACTAGCCTTTTAACATGGATTGGTACTTCTTTCCAAGCAGTTGACGACACCTTGAAGAATTTCCTTTGTCTTCAGAACGCGGCACCACAAAGTGAACACCACGAAGGGGATCTTTGAAGTCTTAGCTTCCATATATTTGATGCAGTATCTCTCTTTATTATTGTACCTTATTGTTGAACTTTGAGTTTAACGATCCCAGTGCGGGATTCTTACTCCTTTGGTTTGAAAAGCAGGAAAGAGGAAACATATTTAAATTATCATACGTTCCATATTGATCTTCGATATATTTGTACAACATCTTTTGAATACCTTCAGACACTATTGTTGACTTTACGTGATGAATTTTCAAAGTATACTTTGTGTGGCCTCTTGTACTTGTTGAATCGTATGTCTGGACCACTACTAATTTATCTCTGAATTTTATAAATAAATTTTTCTACTATGTTGATTTCTTTGGTCTATTTTGGGGCACTAATGTCAATTGTGCTTGAAAAGCATTGTGGAGAGTGGTGCCAAGGTTGAAAACCAAATAAGTCAGGAACATATTGTATTAATATTGTGAGGAAACCTATTATAGGCATGCTAAATGAAAGCTAGGTTTTTCATCTTAAGCATGGATGTATAACCTTGTGCAAGAGATACTGAAAAGCATACATTCGATTGGCAACTTTGATTTAATAATCTCTTTGTGGATCACGTTGTGGATATATTGAGACAATTGTAAACTGAGTCTAAATACTTCAAAAATAGTTTCTAAATTAGGTCAATTAGACATATGGATATTTAGCATCTAAAGTGTGACAGACATGTAGGAATTCTTTAGAAGGATAAAGCACTAAAATCTGATGCCTTAAAAATGAGAAGTCTTGCCGAGGTCCAATTAAGTATTGCTTTGTATGAAGGGTAAGTGTTTTATTCAACATGGATCCTTCCTCAAAGTGGCAAAGCGTGTAGACGGCCAGCAGCAACAAACATTGATGGGTAATAACCAGTCATTATATCTTGAAAGCAAGTTGACAATTAGAAGAATACTTGATTTTCCATAGAAGCATTTTGATAATAGATTTATGACTTGTCGGTCTGTTGAAGTATTATTAGGACTTCTGATGAAGAAAAAGTAATTTAAGCCAAGAAGAATGTTAGATTTTGAGGCATTTTTGAAAGCATATTTAGACGATGCCATACGAGTTATTTCGACAAAATAAAAGAAGTGTGGTTCAGATCTTTAACTTACTTTGTCGGGACGGTACTTGTGAGAAACTTTGAGGAGGAATAGATATAGATTAGGAATTACTGGCCAGGCAGTTGTTTTAATATTATGAGACTCTACTTGAAGATTTATTAACTTAATTGATCGATTGACTAAATCTCACAGGGCTGTATTTGCAATCCAGTAACGAATTATCAGATTAGAGAGAGTACGATTACCATGGCCATTATCTGTTCACAGATGTATTCTTTGGTGAAGATGCGAGATAAAGTCATTGACTTTGAAGCCAGTACTTGAGCTTCGGGTTTCTTATCAATACATTTACTCATTATGATATATTTTATTTGAATTCAAATAAGGGTAAATATAAATACAGTAGAATTGGAGAGTGAGTGTATGTACTTTAACGATAACAAAGGTCTAGTAATTAGATATATACATTAAAGTTTTCCCTTACCTCATCCTTCTTTACGAGGATACCATAATTCATTACACTGGGCAGAGACTTCTTCATGTTGCTAGGCATATAAAAAATGCGGCGATTATACATAATGGAAAATTCCTTCTTACCCACAACACTACGGAGAAACGGAAAGGTATTTATGATGATGTTATGATGAAATGCAACGTCTAGCTTTAGTTGAAATTTTAGATGCACTGAAAATTTTAATTTTCATCGAGCCTAGACTCCATATAAACCTCTTGCATACTGGTTGTTGCAAATGGAATTAAGCATATGAACAAAGTTGTACCTTCATCAACCAATCCAATCACGGCCATACTCGTCTTTGCGTTGGTTTCTTTGATTTCTCCATATAATGCAGGTATGAAACTCATGCCACAGGTGTATAGATAACATATTTTAGATAACGAAACCAAATTTCTCTCACCTGGCTGCTATCATTGTGAAGGAAACGATTTAGTAGGCACAGTGTAGTAAGGAGCTTAATACATAGGACCATGATTGTCATCTTTAAAAGTGATAAAAAAACACATAGACATAGACATGAGCGCATTTAAGGTAGACCAAATAGAAAATTCACTTAATTGTCGACTATGGTTATGAAAAGGATAAGAAGAGAGGCGTAGACATGCCAATTCTTGCTCAACGGCAGAAAATGTTGCAAAGTGTAGAACAATTAATGAGCTTCAACATCATGTGACATGGAACACCCACGATAGAAATGTGTACGAGAAGTGTTGAAAGTGTCTTGATACAATACCAAAACTTCCTATAACGATTGAGTAGCTGCTTCCAAATCAAACGTTATCATGATGCTTCCTCGGAAACATGCAGGTACACAAGTCTGTAGAAAATTGTTTGATTAGTATAAATCATTGCCATATAAATACGTTGGGGATTAGATGCAGACTAATGAAAATCATGATATATCAAGTACAATGCATATACTAAACATCTGGTTAGTAGGAACAAGCTACACAGTAGGTCAATATTGTATTTAGGCACTGGTGGGAAGACGTCTCTGAATTCTTGGAACAAGTCACAGCTAGCATTATGAAATTTTCATAAGTCATTCAGCTTGCTTATTCTCATAAAACTTCTCTTATCATGTTGAGACTATCGGTGCTCGGACGTTTGGCATTGATTGGAAGTGCCACTGTCTTGCAAACTATATCCGCCTTCCATTTTATGAGTCTAGAAAACTTCAATGGAATGGTCCCTGAGAATAATTCAAGCACGATATTCATTCTGGAAATCTTCAATCCTTTTATGCTTCCAATCTCAAAAGGAATACCACCACGGTCAATTTATTTTGCTGTTCAAGATAAGTATTGCAACAGACTGCAATAAATCTCTCTTTATTATTACTGCGGACGGTCATTTCCACGTTCATTTCTTTTGTTTGTCCGGTGAAATGAGATTTAATGTAGAGGTATGAACCCATAGGAAACATCGCATTCATAAATCCAATACATGAATATTTTTAGAAAACTGACGTTCTTGGCGAGATTTACTGTCGTCTGTTGCCATGAAGATCCGACATACAGTGGGTATCCTCAATGTACGGAAAAAGGTTCTTATGGCCGATTATACATGTCGAGGATGTCCAAATTTTCCAGGTTCCCAACCTCTTTTTGGATTTCCCACTAAGCTTATTGTCACAGTAGAAGCCTAATCAAAGCTTTTTAAAACTCTTAGATATTTGGAGAAAATAGAACGATAGAGATCAAATTGACGGAAACAATCAACTTTGTGACATTTCTCAATTGAACCATGAAGGAGTAACATAGTTAGCATTATCGGTAAATACCAAATCTAAGCTGAAGTACTTTAGCCGTTGCTATCTTGGCGGGTATTCCTTGCAAATTATTCGGCCAGAAAATACTTGACATGATATTCTTGAGTTTCAGTGCATGGTGTTTCTCAGATATCACAGTTGCTACCAGATAAGTTGAGAAAGACAGAGTGCGGTGCTAAAGGAGAAGGTATTGAACTAGTGCTATAGTCATGCAGGTTGAGGAATACGTGGGTGCCAATAGCCTATTGTGTTAGGAACGTTTCTGAGCAACGCGTTCGGTGATAGGCCTATCACCTCAGCTTGTCACCGATTACCAAACTTACGGCAGTATACTTCCACTGCAAATTATTTTGCCATAAGAAGAAATTTTCCGGCTTTCGACATACCAAGCTCACTTGGTGAAAGCACGTGACTACTATAATAGAGATATATATATATATATATATATATATATACAAAGTTGAGAGAACAAGTGCTCAGCCGGGTAGATTGATCACATTAATATATTTGTGTAAGTGCAAGTGATTTTAGTTTTCTTAATGATCCAAACAAAGGAGGATTGTTCCAGAATCCTCGTTTGCAAGCCCCCAAAAATAGTAGGATTCTTATAGTTACTAGTTTAGGAGCGGTTCACCTTCAATGTTTGGATTCCCACCTCCTGAAAGGAACTTTCAGTTCTATATCTGCTATTTCACAGTGTATCTTGATTCTCGCCACTCGATTTGGTTATCAAATATAGAAGAAAATCGATCGGTAGACATTTAAGATTTGGAGGAGAGGTTCCTTGAGTTTGTAGGGGTTGAGAATAAGGGTACGGGAGATTCTTTAACCCCTTAATTTTGAAGGTATGCAGTGGCCTTACGTTTTTACACGGATCTATGACTCTAAGTTGCTAAAATTTCAATCTCTCTTGCAAATATACCACTGCGATTGTCGCAGTTATTCTGGTAATTGGAGAGATTTTTTTTTTCTGAAAAATGTTTGTTTTATATATATTGAGAAAACGGTCCATGGAGTCATTGCATTATTCGAATGCGAGAGGTTGAATTCCAATATTCCGCTCAGGAGGAAAAGAGTGGTCAAGTCGGACATCGAAACTATCCCAAAACACCTGCGGGGACTTGTGATAAGCCCATAGATGATCCACATGTAAAATACATCACACAGCACCTTGAGAGAAGTATCCAAAGATTGCAGACTATTACTAATAGAAAAAAGACCCAGAGGTAAAGGAAAGCATGCATAGATACTTTGACATACCTTGATTAAAAAAGAGAAAACAAAACATCTAATCCAAAATCATGGCAGAAATGAAGTGGTCCTTCCAAAACATATGTGTAAGTAGTCATGCATGCTCAGCTGGCTTATGACCACCGTTTTAAATAGTAGGCAAAGGTAACACGTCAAAAACATGGAATGCAGTACAATACAGGCAGTATGTACAATGCAAATACCAACCGAGATAAGCGTCAGGAGGATAGAAGACAAACATGCTGCAAGGTTCAATAAGAAATTACGTACGATGATCCCAAAATGTGCAAATACGAACGGAAGTACGATATAAAATGTATGAGCAGTCTCACAGGATTCTCGGAATCAATGAGAGACACCCGGCCAGGGCAATTTAAAATGAGGAAAAGGTGCTCGCCACAGTTACCATGAGACCTCAGAGATCTTGGCAGGGCGATCATTGGGCTTGTTGGAATTCACATTGTAACATACTCACTTGTAGGTATTCCATCATATGTTTGATCTATGATAAAACATATGGTAGTCTGCAGCAAACAGTTAAAATATCCTCAGAAGGTATTGCCCGATTATTTAGAAAGAAATATTCAGTGCAGGTTACTTCTTGTATATGGCCAGGTAGAGCCTGTAAACAAAAGCAGAGAAAAATGTGATAACCCATATGATAAGAATCTATAATGTGAATGCGAAGGAGGCCCTTTCCACCATTATCTTGTAATGGGGTGACTATAATAAAACCAAATGCTCGGTCCAATTTTGATACTTTATCGCCCTCTTTGTTTAATTCTTTCCTTATGTAATTAGAGAGCTCTTTGAAATTTTGTTAGAATATGAAAGGAACTCGTTCAACCCATCCTTGAGATTTGTACACACGAGGGTAGCACATGGAATGTTAATAACAAATACCTTGGGTCTACGTATATATCAATGCAGGAAAACTCAAATGATGGGCCACTATGAGCCCACTCATAGAGCCATGATTTACGCACATTGTTGGTATTACCTGGACCCGGATTCGGATGATGGTAGCATTCTCCACTTCCCTGGATTTTGCGCCCGAGCTCATGTTGTGATTTAAAGGTTGCAAACTATGGAGGAACTTTTACCTAAGAGTTATGTGTAAAATCTTGGGAATAACATGAGTTGCCACTCCATTTGGGGTAGTTTTGGTCTCGAGATTCGAGTTCCATGTAATTAGAGCTCATCCCTCACTGCTGCCATTCAATGTACGCATCTATGGAAAAGTACTTGGCCTTCTAAATTCATCCCCCATTAATGTGTAGTCGAAGACGGGATCACATAGCTAGCCCCAAAAAACCTCCCATATGAATCTTAAGATTACCACATGTATGGAAGCATAATGAACGGTTTAAAACACATCTAACTCTGTCCGAAGGTCCTAGATGGAATATCTCGGCCGATGAAAGTCATAACACAATATTCAATGCCATTGTACCAAATATCTGATAGCAGGTGATAGTCTGATAACACGAGGTATCTGTTGACCGATGTGGTTATTCATTAAAATTGTGTTTGCTTGTAGTGCTGCAATCTCAAAATGATAAATATAATTTCATCAGTGATGATAATGGATAGAAGGGCTTAGAAAAGCTCAAAAAAAATCATTGCTTTGTCTGATCACAAGCCTCAACCACTCAAACCTTGCATCTAACATCACATTTTTCCAAAATCCACCTCCAACGCATTTGGCTTCTTGAAAAATGTGGAAGTGTTTTTTCAGGAGATGATTGAAAGCGTCTGAGATGTTTGGTGAGGAAATGTTATATGTGTATTTGTGCAAATGCACCATTTTGCTATTTCCTGAAATTTTTAAAGTGCCATTTTGAAATGCATTCATAACATTTCACAAATGCATACAAAATACAGAGTTATGTTCACTAATATCAATATTTCAGCAATTGTGTATCATTTATATAATTACTTGTGCTGCTTTATTCAATTCTCATACAGTCTTGTATCACAATTGACATGTTACCACATATGTTCCTCAACTATGTGATGTATGTGCAGTCTCAGGTGTCCATGTGACTTTATCCATTAATCGCTAGAGATGTTTATTGAGTCAGAACCTAAAAAGGTACTTTAGTTGAATTTGTAAGTACGTATGTTCATCACAATTATTATGATGTATTTCATAATCCATCTTTTACACTCGTGGTATTGGTATTAGTCAACCATCTGAGAGATTCGCTAAATCTATAGGAAAAATATTGAAATTCTCCATTGTAGCTGCTTACTGGTACCGTGTTGATACAAAGCAAGGTTGTGAATAGATTTGAGATGAGCCGTTTATGTATTTACACTTTCTTACATCTGTAGATGCTTCTATTTTTAGGAAAGCACAAGGTGTGGATTCTGCACTAGGACAGCAATCCTCGTTCTCTCGTAGTCACTACTATACACTTAGTTCTTAATCTATATTGTTAACTGTAAATGTTTATTGTCCTCGCTTGACTTTAAAGTGATACATGTATATGATTCTGAAGCATATTGTGTATTAATGTTAAGCTAGATTTAGTTTCCCTGGAGGCTAGGACTAAACATTTAGGTAGAAGGTGGGCCTATTTGGCCAAACACTCATAAAACAATATTATTGTGAAATTTTGTTCCCTTGTAAGGAAATACAAATTCATCATATCTGTTTTCTTTTCCACATGAACAATTAACAGGAGAAAGCATCAGTATGGTTTCGTTAACATGCAATGATTACCACCACAAGCTATCCAAATCCACTGTAGTTGGCTAACGAAGGACCAGCTTCATTGGTTAGCTGAGATGATGACAGGCTGCCCACTGACATTGATTTCATATCGCTAAGTTTCAAGTTATAACACTAAAGAAACTAGTGTTCTCCCCCATTGAGGGCAACTGACCTTTGCCATTCTCCTCTGCACTCCAAGATCATTCAACAATGCGCAATTAGCCTTTCTGCCATTATCCTCTGCACTCCAAGATCAGTCAATTTTGTTGACTGATGCACAATTAGCCCTTCTTTTGTATTATGCATAATAGGCTACAAAAACAAAGATGTCGATTACGTTCTACTTTTCAATATATTCTTGATGCCAAATTGGCTCCTTGTTATCCTGGAGGACAGGAATCCACTGTCGATCTTGACGAGTGTCCCATTTTTTTTCTTTACTATCGAAGCCTTAATAGGTCAAGATGTTGCCTAAAAGGCATTTGTACAGAATGTTTTTGCAGACGAGGCCCCCAAATTGTAATCGCCCCTACACAATGTCCCTTTTGCAAAACGTCAAACTATGTTGTGGAGTATAGAGGTGCTAAAACACAAGAGGAGAAAGGCATTGAACAAGCTGAAGAGCAAAAATTGGTTGAAGCAAAAATAAGGATGCAACAACAAGAGCTTCAAGCCGAGGAGCAGAGAATGCATAGAAGACAAGAGACTATGCATGCTGGACTGACACTACCTTCTGAAGAAGTTGACAGACAGGATCTTCCTGTTTGCAATGCAATATCAGATACTAATGGGGTCAATGCCACTTATGGTTCCTTGTCAGATCTAAATGGGATTCATTCAACTCATGGTTCATCTGGGGTTGCTGATACAAGGTCCAAACCTTTGCCTGGTCGATACAACAGGGACGATGAATTTGACTTGGACCCAGAGGACATAATGGTTATGGAAGCTATTTAACTCTCTATCTAGGAGCATGTTGCACATAGAATCTCAGGACCCTCTTCTTTTTCCTTGGAAAACATTCTTTCGTCTAGACCTGGTCAAACATCTAGGTTGAGGGATAGTTCTGAGTCTACTATGTCACGTCCAACATCCACTGATTCAAGAGAGGTTGTGCCAAGTAGCTCTGTGACAGGGGACCTTGCTTGTGCAATTGCAACATTAGCTGAAAGACAAGTACTAAATAGTGATTAAACATCTGCAAGGCAAAGCTCTCAAAATCATCAAAGTTGCAGAGACCCTATTGGAAGTGGTGGCATAGAGGGACAGGAGGTTATATATCATAACCCAAACAGTGAGCAAGAATTATCAGTCTCTGATATACAGGAAAGAGGGCATGGAAACCGAGAGACAAAAGAGCAGCAACAACAGTTATGCACAGAAGAGGATAAAAACAGTGTGGATATAGGAGGTGGTGACAGAGCTGAGGCCCATGCACCAGACAGTTGGATATAGGTTTCACCTGAAAGTGGACGTGCGTTTTCTCCATGTATAAGAGAAGGAATTCAAGGCTCAATGTTTGATTGGGTACTTGATCATAGTTCTGAAGTAGTTGAAGTTGGGACTAGTTTTTCAAGTAGTGTACCCTCAGCTTCAGACTTACCTTGGGAAGCACCTGAGGTTCCTCAAAATACTGAAAATTATGTTGATCCACCTTCCTTTAATGCACAGCCTTATGGGGTCCCCGAGAGTTTTGAAGAGCAGATGATGCTAGCATTGGCCATTTCACTTGCTAAGGCCCAAGCACGCTCATGAATTTATGGAATCCTCTGTTATACGGACAGAACACATTTTGTGATTATAAGCAGATGTCTTTCTATTACTTTCAACCTTCCCACCATGTTAGCATCATGTACATGTCTGGAAAATACTGACTTGTCATTGACAAGACAGCTTGTTAGGGTGTCCTCTCAATGACCAGCCAGTTAGAAATTGTTTTCTGAGTTGGAGTTATCCATACATTCTGAAGGTTTGTTTAAAAGTCACAATTATGAAATCAATTATATGATCAAGGAACTACACTGGAAGATAAACGGTATTAATGGTGCAACTAGACAAAGTGAATGTTCCGTGTGCCTCATTATGTATGGAGTCTGTGCTGCAGACACCTATACATGAAAATTTTACGTGGTTGTTCTCGACCCTGATCTGTCATTGGTCTTTAACAACTACAAAGGAAAATTGGATATAATCTTCTTTGCAGACTGTTATGGTTTAGATATTGTATATGGGGTCTGCTTCTAAATTTTTTGTTGTTATGGATGAAATCATGAATAGATTATCGATCAGAAGTTGGAAGCTTGCATATTCAAGCAAGTGTTTTTTTTTTCTTCGTAAAAACAGTTTTCAACAAATTGATATTTTCCTTCCTCTCCTTGTTTATCATACATTCACTCAGTTAATTTGTTAGAAAGGGCTCGATGCCTCTTACTTCCAGGTATTTATGAAGGGCGTTCTGTAAACTCTCATCCAAATCGCTACAACCCAGTAAACATAAGATCCAATCCAATCAATAAGATCCAATATATAAACCGAACCTGTATATATTTAAAACCCTCAAAAGCCTAAAGTTCCAAAGCTCTAAACCCTAGAAGCCTGAAAATTCAAACCCCTCAAGCCCTGTAGGATCCTAGAAAACTTGAAAATCCAAACCACTAGACCCAGAGAAATTTGATAGCCTGCCCCTAAAGACCCTTTAACCCTGAGAAGACTAGAGTGACAGAAAAAACAAATTAAAAACAAAAAGAGAGATAAGGCATCATGATACTCACTTGAAGTAAGGTCCATCATCCGGAATTCGATCTCCTTCATCTACTGTATTTTTCTGTGGGTGTTTGAAGGCCATTGCATCGATTGAAACCTCTTTGGCATACCCAGTGCAAATAAACTCGAGGAAAGGACCTTCTCCTTTAGAAATAGTGACTGTTAGATAAACATGGGGTTCAACAGAAGCGATATCACTGCCGCTATCTTCTTCCTCCTCCTCGTCACCCATGTCCCCTGGCATAACTTCAACTTTTATATCCTTGTTACCATCTTTCTTCCGCAAAATAACAGCCTGATTACCCAGCATATCTTCGATCTCCCATGGCATGGTGCCCGGGGGTTTAGGATCCTATAAACACATTCAATACAAAGGAATCATGACTATATGCAACTCTTCAGAGAAATATCATAAGATCTTAGGGATTTTTTTTTTACTTTACCTCGGTGGGAGGGTCTGATTCAAGCACACAGTGAATCTCTTCTTCGAGCATTTCCACTAGGTTTTCATTTGATTTCGTATAGACTGCAACTGAAGTAACTGCCCGGCTGGAAACCCATGGTTTTCCCTTGATTGTTTCTTTCCCGCAACAGCTTTCAAATGCAGACGCAGTGGCTGAAACGATGACCCTATGATGCTTTAAGCCTATGAAAGCCCTTGGTGCTACAGAGAAGGCTACCCTGCGGGCAAAGCAGGTGATGCAAGAGTCATTGGAAGTTACAAATCTGGTTCTCTTGAGGCCACAGTTATAAACCTGAAACCCTAATCTATGCCACAGACAAAATAGCTGAATTCCATCTTGGAAACCCTACTCTGTGCCACAGGAAAAACAATGGCAATACAACCTAGAAACGCTACTCTGAGCCACAGGAAAAACAGTCGAAATCCTGGTTGAACGATAGCTGGAACAATGAGTATTATTCGCTGGCAGTCTCTGGTCCTAGACTAACGAATTTGAGGATTGATAGATGGGTCAAGCAGAGGCGGTCCTATTTTTGGGTGGTGAGAAAATCCTATTATCACCTTAAAAGAAAAATAAAATAACCCAACCCAAACACAACATTAATATACAAACATCTTTCATCTTGTGATAATTCAAGCTTTATTCTTTTTAATTAATAATTAATATCATTGTATAGTATTTGTTTTTTCAATAATCTCAAATATCAAATGTGATAATAATCCAATATCATTGAATATCAACATCAAATGTAATAATAATCAAATATAAGCATTGGATATACATTATTCAAGAGTCCTCTTGTCATATTCACTTGCATGAGGGATAGCAATTTCTTGGCTATTAAAATAATACTATTGTCATTAATTGTCACTATGGGTCTATATGGAAGGTCAAGTGGATTTATATTGGACTCGTATGTTTTTGTTAGTATTTGGAATGAATTTTGTTAGCATTATTGATATATAACAAAATTATTATTTGGTATGATAAAATTTATGCATAAATATATTAAAAGTAAGAAAAATTATAGTTTTTTTATTATTTGAGCATTGTTATTTCATATACGCAGTTTATATATTTGTGTTTGATTTTGTAAATGGTGCAAAAGGAGTATACTAGATTTTTTAAATTAGATGAATCTAGTGACAATTGATGTTTATTGATTTGATCTTGTAAGTGATGGTGAGATGTTGCAAAATAACTATGTGAGATTGCCTTATATTAGATGTATATAGTGCTCCCCAAAAACAAAAAACAAAATTCATGACTCTCCAAGGAGTTTTCAAAAACCTCCACTAAATCCCTAAAAGAATTTTAGAGACGATTTTGACAAGACTTTCGCAAGCCTAAACCGCCCCTAAAGGTCTTTTTTGTAGTAGTGTTTTCATTATATGCCCATTACAAATAAGTTAATCAATATAAAATTGACATCAAATCTACATTCACAAGATTGATGAAGGGGAAAATAAGGGAATTTCAAATTTAGGAGGGCACAAGTTTTAGAGATATATCACAACAAAGATCAACAATCAAGATAGTCTACAAATTAGGGTTTTGAAAGGTACATAACTTAGCATTGGCATAACATTGATTAATATGTAAAATATAGTTGTACCCTAAGTCTCCTATATAATATGGAAGATAAGGGAAAACCCTTGCCTAATGAAACTATCATAACATAAGTGGAAAACGTGGATGATCTTGATTTGTCACCCATGGCAGAGGCTTGGAATATAAGAAGAGAGATCTAGTGGAATGCCCATAATTTGGTTTTGTTGTAGTAGTTCAATCAAAAAGTCTCAAGAGAAAAAGATGTTTGGGTTAATTACCATATAGAGTTAGAATATTGAGATTGTAGTAGGGTTGAAATAGTTCTTTAAAATGAAGAGAAGAGGAGTAGTTCAAGAAATGAGCTTATAAAAGGTTGGTTAAGGAGATCCTGACATGGATAAATAATTTTGTGGTGGAAGAGGATTATGTGTCTTTTAGTTCTCCAACCATGGAAGTGTAAGTGTCAATGCCTGGAGGTGACCTATAATGGATTAAATCATATTGAATAACTAAGGGAATAAGGTGCCATGGAGGAAACACATGCATTAAAGAGGGGAAAATAGGATTTAAATCAAAATGCAATAATTAAGAAGTAGTGGATGAATAGAACGAAGGAGATTCATCACAATACTATGATAATGAAAATGAGTATTGGTGAGGATGGAAACATAGAGGCACAAGTAAAAGAGTTCAAAAGGTTTCAAAGGTGTCAAGAGAATACCAAAAACTTGTTAAAATAGGGGGATTTAATAATTGGAAAGAGCTTGGAGAGAAGAATAGGTGGGGAGAATATGTCAAGAAATTTGGAAGAGAAAAAAGAAGTGATGGCTCAAGGAGGTGAGAACGTTCAGTTAGATGGATCATTATTGTCTAAAAGGAAGCCTTAGTTTGTAAGATATTGATTAGCTTGTGGAGAGAGATATCATCACAAAGAAAGAAGAGGAAGAAACACTTAGCAATGTGTTCTAATTGTTTGAGCTACAGGAAGGTCAAGTAGTAGACATAAAATAGCCTAAGAAAAGTGGATCCAATCCAAACCAACCACCCTAATTATTTTAAAAGCCTAGAGGTAATCCCAAATTTTTATTCTACTTTTGACTTGAAAGCACCTTTTCTTAGTAGTTTGGGATATAGTTGTAGTGAAAACAAAAGGAAGGTGGGAATACAAGTGGAAGTGGCATATGTTATGTTTGAATTTTAGTTCAAGTGGGGGAGTAGGCCTAATTATTCAAACATGTCTATAAGGTTTTATCTTGGTGAACAATCCAACCAACGATATGGTTATAGTCGTTCCAAGAACTTTATGAAAGTTAATGGTGATGAAAAACCACATTGGTTCTTATGTGGATTCATCTAGAGGGTGAAAAGGATTGTAGTGCTAGTTTCAAAGTTGATAAAGTTCCTAACCACATTGTGGGGGAAGCTTCTCTAATGGTGCATGAAGTTCATATAGATTTATACCAAGGGTGTAGCTAAGGCCTTGGACGAATTAAAGGTGGTATTTATAGCTAAGTTCTAGAGGCTAACATTGAACAACAAAAAATGACTAAGTTGAAGGATATTAAGAAAATGGTTGGAGAAAGTTCTCAGGAGTATGATGAAAAATTGCAAAACTTGATCAACAAACTCTCTTATATTATCCATGAAACTCAACACAAAGAATGATCCATTCAAATTTTGTTGCTATTTAATAGTGTACCATTAATGCAATAATTGTGGGTGACATAGAGGGATGTATTGTATTAGGCCATGACAATAGAATCTTGTAGGGTGAACATCCATTTTACTAAAAAATTTCATGGGTGGTAGGATCTAAGAGAGAATTATGTAAGGAGTTCTTTCTAGGTAAAGGACATGGGTATTACTATTGTTAAAAGGGGTTGCCTATGAGGATACATTGGTATTACCTCTTGCAATTGAGTGGCATCTAGGGTGTTGAAGATCCTTATAAGAGTCCCCTTTGTACTAGCAGTCGCAAGGAGGTTGCCATCAAGGTGAGTGCAAAGCAAGCGATGCGAGAGTCATGGGAAGTTAAAAATCTGGTTCTCTTGAGACCATAGCGCTTGACTCTCATTTTCCCATGTTGCAAGCCTGAACATGCCAACATGAAGCTATTGGGAGCATGAGAAACAACACACAAACCCTTGGGGTTTTCCATCATCTCAATATGGTGCACCAACCTCAAATCCACGAAATTGTACACAAATCTTGTGCTCCAACACCACCACAATCCATCCTGTCTTAGCTTCACGACTTGAACCTCGGACTTGAAGGACAATTCCCTAAGACAACAACTTTAATGATCATCCCAGATCATGATCTTATTGGGCGGGTACTGGGGATTCGAAACCCTGCCCACGAGGGTCAAAATATTACATCAAAATAACATCTCCACAACACCAATACCGTCATTGTTGAATTCCCTTCTAAAGATTTCTCTGAATAGATCACAGTTGTAAACCTAGAAACCCTGCTCTGTGCCACAGGAAAAACAACCGAAGTCCATCTTAGAAACCCTCCTAGGGTGTAGCTAAGGCCTTAGACGAAATAAAGGTGATATTTATATCTAAGTTCTAGAGGCTAATCATTGAACAACAAAAAATCACTAAGTTGGAGGAGATTAAGAAAATGGTTGGAGAAAGTTCTCATGAGGATGATGAAAATTTACAAATGTTTAGGGGTAAGGGTTTAATGGGTTAGGGGTAAGGGTTTAGGGGGTTAAATGGGTTAGGGGTTGGGAATTAATGTTTAAGGGGTTAGGGGTTAAGGGTTAAGAGGTTTAGGGTCTAGGAGGTTAAATGGGTTATGGTTTTAGGGGTATAGGGGGTTAAATGGGTTAGGGGTTGGGAATTTGGGTGTAAGGGGTTAGAGGTTTAGGGGGTTAAATGGGTAAGGGGTTGGGAATTAGGGTTTAAGGGGTCAGAGGTTTAGGTTTTAGGGGTTTAAATGGGTTAGGGCCGGTTTAGAGGTTTAAGGGGTTAGGGGTTTTAGCAGTTAAGGATTTTAAAGGGTTAGGGGTTAATGGGGTTAAATGGGTTAGGTTTTTAGGGGTTTAGGGTGTTTAATTTGTTAGGGGTTGGGAATTAGGGTTTAAGGGGTTAGGGGTTAAGGGTTTAGAGGTTTAGGGTTTAGGGGGTTAAATGGGTTATGGGTTTAGATGTTTAGGGGGTTAGGGGATTTAGCAGTTAAGGATTTTAGGGGTTAGGGGTTAATGAGGTTAGGGTTTAGGGGGTTGGGAATTAGCGTTTAATGGGTTAGGGTTAAGGGTTTAGGGGGTTAAATGGGTTAGGTGTTTAGGGGCTTAAATGTGTTAGGGGTTTAGAGGTTTAGGGGGTTAAATGAGTTAGGGGTTGGGAATTAATGTTTAAGGGGTTAGGGGTTAAGGGTTTAGAGGTTTAGGGTTTAGGGGGTTAAATGGGTTACATGTTTAGGGGTATAGGGGGTTAAATGGGTTAGGGGTTGGGAATTAGGGTTTAAGGGGTTAGAGGTTTAGAGGGTTAAATGGGTTAGGGGTTGGGAATTAGGGTTTAAGGGGTTAGAGGTTTAGGGTTTAGGGGGTTAAATGGGTTAGGGCCGGTTTAAAGGTTTAGGGGGTTCCTCCTAGAGTTCCCCTGCCTCCAGTTTTATGAACTGGCTCCAACTAGAATCTTATGCTCCACAATTTGTTAGATGCAACGAGTCCAAAGGCATGACAAAGAGCCTAAAAAACCATGCAAATGGAGGCGAGGCTAGCCCTATCAAAATCCCTGTAAATGGAGGTGATTTTGGCCTTATCCTATATTTCAAGGGGTTGAAACACGAAATCTGCAAATAATAATTTGTTTTGACTACAACACCTCTCAAACTTTACCTTTTTCATTATAATAATTAGCATGTGTGGATGAAAATAGGTCTAACTCGACTTCATGAAGAAATGCAACCTTGCTTATATGGCTAGGTTGAATTGCATCATGAGGAGTTTCCAAGAAGAGGCTCATGTACAAGGTGTGGGAATAAAGGTTTATTTTCTCTAAAATAGTATGATACCTAGAGACTAAAATAACAAAGGATAAGGTGTGTAAAAATAGCAAAAGTCTCTTAAGCAAGCACCCCTTCCTAGGCTAGATTAGAGCTCTAGGAATCCTCCAATTTTGAACGAATACTGATGGTGGAATTTCAAATAAATTGATGCCCTAGCTATCACACCAAACCAGATATCTAACCGTGGCTCTCTCTACTCATAGTATTTCATCGAGATTGTGTTAGGTATTTGTTATTAACCTATTCTTGTGTCTATCTAAATGGATACTATATTGATAGTCCAAAAATGAGGCATTTTGGATTGTCTATAATTTGTACTAGTTCTGAAAAACAACTAGCAACAGTTAATCTCTTTGGCTGCAAAAATTATTCTACTTGTTGTGTTAGGGAGTTTCTCTCAGGAAATTTATGGATAACCCGACATATTTTTTATATCCGTACTGTGCAGAACCTTTATAAATCTACCTTTCAAATCAGCTTCAACCCAATGCAACAACATTTTCCCCACAAAAAGCACGAGATCAAGCCAACATGTGTGTTGTGTGCATTTAAAGAGATTGGTAGGTAGGTTTACCATTACGAGAACATGGCACCTTAAAATCCGACCACAATTGGTGAGTGCTAGCATTTGCGAAATGGCATCATGAGTGGAGCCTTTTCCAAAAGAGATTATTCATTTACATTACAATATATACAACATGTAGTTAGCGTTCCATCCATGTTAGCGCACACACCTGATGGTATCAGTCCTTAAACTGATGGTGTCAGCGAGTTAAGGGGTTAGGGGTTAATGAGTTTAGGGGTTAGGGGTTATGGGTTAAGGATCAAGGTTTAAGAGGATATGGGATTAGGGTATATGGGGTTCAAGGATTCTAAGTTAGGGCTAGGGGTTAGTGGCTTTGGGTTTAAGGGATCAAGGGGTTAATTTTTTATGAGTTATGGGTGTAGGGGTTAAGGGACTATGGCTTTGGGGTTAAAGGGATAGGTATTTTAGTGGTTAGGGGTTAAGTGCGTATGGGTTGTGATAATGTGGCCCCTAATCCCCTTGTCAAAAATATTGGGGTTTCCCCTATCAATTTCTCTCATTTCCTTACCTATAGGTCCCCTAGCCCCTATGCCATAAGGCCCTAAGGCTCCTTCTCATTCTCTAATGTTAGGATTATAGATCTCAGTAAACCATCCTCGAACCTCTCACTTCTACCCATCCATGCTACCCTTATGTCCCCTTGCCCCGCTCAATACACCAAAAGACCCCCCTCCCCCAAAATTCATGAGAATTGAACATTTGGAGGCGATCATTTAACAACAACTTCACAACTACTCCATTTATAATGGTGTATTGGAGCTATTAGATGTCATTTCATTGAGCTACAGTGATAGGTGAGAGCTATGCATAGCTCACTAAAGGTGTATCAAGAGACTATTAGTCTATTGGCTATATAATTTGACTCTTTTATTGTAACTTAGCGAAATGGAAAAGATGTGGAGACAATCTCCATTCTTCTTCTTTCACCGGGCCATGTAAAATAAATGAATCAAATAGTCTCAACCCCTTGGAGAAGGAAAGTTGAGAACAATAATTAGCATGAAAAAACAAAGAATCCAATGAGTTAAGCTTAGAGGGGTCTCCCTTTGTAAAAAAGCATCCATAAGCTTGTTAGAGTTAGTATGAATCTTTACTAGAGGTTGAGTAGTCTTCACATCACCAACCACATCCAATAGAAAGGTACCAACCCCTATAATAAAAATGATGTCTCCAAATAAGGTGTAGTTAATACCAATAATATCACCTTATGAATCTATTACAATATGATTTGGAAAGTATGTTTCCATACATGTGTGAAAGAAAAAATCCATTTAGTTAGCAAAAGGAAGTCTTTTTTAAGACCTCCAGAAACCCACTTGAAGGAGACAAGAAGGGTTTGAAACCATATAATACAAGTCGATCTATGAACCCTATTTTTGATGTTTTCTATGCATGTGTTTGTTCACTCGGTTTGACATGTGATAGACAATATATGAAGCCTTTTTTTCCACATATCATCTTCATTAGATATCATGTTGCTAAGAATGAAGTGTCTCGATTAGAGTTAAAGTTCCTATTTTAGTTTGTTGTCTTTTTTTGTCTTTTAGAGTACAAATCTTTCTCGTATATTCTGCTAAGGTAGTTTGGCTTTCAAATATTCAAGGAATATGTGAGCTAATATAAGAAAATATTGTAATATTTGAAATAACATGATGAACTATTTAGCACAATTTATGGTGTTGGATTGATTGAGATGTTTATTTTTGGATGGATGGATGTACATCTCTTTAGCCAATAGACATAACTCATTAAGCATTGTTGCAAGTATGTTATTGACATGTTGAAGTGTCATTGAGACTTAGAGGTAGAAGATTTAGACTTGTATGTTTTCACCTATCCGGCTGTGATGATACCTTGTGGAGGTAAGCAAAATTTCCATTTTTTTAACTTTTGGATATATTCTATATGCTCTTGAGAGAATTTCAACCTTTTAAATAAAACTATAAACAAATGCACATTCATGCAATAATTACTAATTGATTTGGGGTTGACTCAACAAATTGTAGCATGTTGGCTTGTTGAATTTGTTAGTAAGTTAATTAGGGCTTGATAAATTTGTAAGCTTCAATGGGATTTATTGCAGTTGTATTTGTTTTAGAGAAGCGAGTTTGGAGTGGTGGTTGTGCTTCCTTTATTGAATTTGATTTCTTTGGTTCTTCTTCTTGTGCATGCCCACTGTGGTATATTCTCGTTAGTGGTTAAGGGGTTAGGGATTGGGGGCTTAAGGGTTAGGGGCATAATGAATTAGTATTTAAGGGATTAGGGATTGGGGTTAGGGGAATAATGAGTTAATGGTTAAGGGGTTATGGATTGGGGGTTTAGGGGTTAGGGGATTTAGGCGCATTTAGGGGTTAGAGGAATAATGAGTTATTATTTAAGGGATTAGGGATTGGGGGCTTAGGTGTTAGGGGATTTAGGCGCAGTTAGGGGTTAGGTGAATAATGAGCTAGTGGTTAAGGGATTAGGGATTAGGGGCTTAGGGCTTAGTGGATTTAGCAATTAAGGATTTTAAGGGTTAGGTTTGAGGGGTTAATGGGTAAATGGTTAAGCGTTAACTGTTTAGGGGTTTAGGTGTTAGTGGTTTAGGGGTTTAAGGGTTTAGAGGTTTAGGGTTTAGGGGTTAAATGGGTTAGGGTTTTAGGGGTTTAGGGGGTTAAATGGGTTAGGGGTTGGGAATTAGGGCTTAAGGGGTTAGGGGTTAAGGGTTATACGTTTAGGGTTTACGGGGTTAAATGGGTTTAGGGGTTTAGAGGTTTAGGGGGTTAGGGGATTTAGCAGTTAAGGATTTTAGGGGTTACGGGTTAGGGTTAAGGGGTTAGAGGTTTAGGGGGTTAAATGGATTAGGGGTTTAGAGGTTTAGGGGGTTAGGGGATTTAGCAGTTAAGCATTTTAGGGGTTAGCGTTTGGGGGTTAAATGGGTTAGGGTTTTAGGGGTTTAGGGGGTTAAATGGGTTAGGGGTTTAGCATTTAGGGGGTTAAATGGGTGAGGGGTTATAGTCATTTATTAGGTGAACAAGGCACAATTTAGTTGTAGTAACCGTAACTTGGTCAAGTTGTTATATTCAAGGCAAGACTTGGTTGGGTTCCCAAGTTCCAAAAAAGTAAGGGTAATTGTGAGGGCATGATAACTAAGGAGTGTCAATGTGTGCCAAGGAACGAAAAGGCATGCTAACACATGCCAGAAAGTGTCAATGGATGTTGAGGACTGTTAGGGAGTGCCAGGACAATACAAGGGAGAACTAGGTCAAAATGCATGGAAATGAACAAATAAGAGTGTGTGCCAAGTAGTGTCAACGAATTCCAAGTGCCTCAAGGATAAAGTGTGTTAGGAGAAGGTCAAAATAAGACTTGTAGGAGGTAAGCCTATGGTTACATAAAGGGTTGGACAAAGTAGTTTCAGACAAAGGGAAACTTTGGGTTGGGCACAACATCGATTTTCCAATGACTTGGTTGGGTTCCCAAGTCACAAAAAAGCAAGGTTATCTATGACGACATGAAAGCTAAGGAATACCAAGGTGTGTCAGGGAATTCCTAGAAGTACTAAGACATGTTAGGCAGTTCCAAGGCATGATAGGCATGCCAAGATGTGGCAGGTGTCAGGGTGTGGCATGAACACATGCTAGGGAGTGTGAGGGCCAAGTGTCAGGGAAACACAAGGGGGCACTAGTTTAAAATGCATGGAAATGAAGTATAAGCCAGTTCTAGGTGTGTTAAGAAGGGAGCGACACGGTATTCTAGGAAGTGCCAAGGCATGTTAGAGTGCTAGGGAAGCATACAAAGTTGTTCCAAGTGCCTAGGTGTGCCAATGTGTGCTAAGGAGTGTTAGGGAGTGCCAGGAAAACATAACAGAGGCACACTAGGTCAAAATTCATAAATGAATGATTAAGCATGTGTGACAAGGAGTGTTAACGAGTTCTAGGTGTCTCGAGGAGGGAGTGACGAGGTATGATAGGCAATACTAAGTCATGTTATAGTGTCAGGGCGACATGCATCCAAGATTTTATATATTCACATACGGGACAGTCACAAGATGTCAACAAAATCACATACTTATCAAAATCCTCAACCAACAATATGCTACATTGCTTCTTAATGTGCTTGCAACTAGGTAGGCATCAAAGACAATCATTGCAATGGGTTAAGGGGATCTAAGAGAGAATTATGCAAGGAGTTCCTTCTAGCTGGTAAAGGACATTGGTATTACTATTGTTAAAGGTGGTGGCCTACAAGGATACATTGGTAGCTATTGATGCAAGAGCATAATTTCAACAATTTATTTCAAAATTTGTATTTGTCCTCCATAAGGTCTTAGAGATTTTTGGAAAAGGAAGTTGGTTTCCTTGTTTCCCTATAATTTTGTAGAATTTCTAATTTCATATTTGAGATAGGAAATTTTAGTAATTTTAGGCATAAGTTAAGATGTTTTTTTAATTTATTTTTAAGCCTCCTAGTCATTAGGAAAGTTGAGTCTTATGATTAGGATTAATTGTGGCATCCTATGTATTTTTCAAACTCCAATACACCAAGGAAAATATGTGGAGGACATTTGGGGGAAATGTGATTGTCCATGAAATGTAGATCGGATTTGGGGAACTTGTAGCTCTTTTCCTTGGACCCTACTAGTTCTTAGAGGTTGTATTTGGAGCGGTTAGCAGGAAAAAACATAATATGCCCAAGAATATTAGTGTTGGAGCAGTTATGGTTAAAACACGAGATTCAAAATTCAAATCCCCTTGAGTTGCCAACCAAAAAAAATATTTTTTTATCTATTTATTTATTAAATTTTTAGAATGTGGTTTAATGAAAAAAGAAAAATATAATATAAAAGAAATAAATATGACATGATTAAATTTCATGTGGTTTGAATATCGATTTTCAAAAATAAAAAATATAATTTTATCCACTATCCACTCATGGATATTTCAATGCAAACTTCTCAATGCTAATGATTTTGTCTTAATTGCTAACTATCTTAAATGGGTTTCGTCTTAATTGTCATTGTCTTAAGTTGCCATTGTCTTAAATATAAAGTTATGTCTTAAATATTTTTGTCTCAAAGTGCTTTTGTCTTAAATCTAAAATTTTGTCTTAAAATATTTTTGTCTCAACTTGCTTTTGTCTTAAAATATATTTGTCTCAAACTGCTTTTGTCTTAAATATAAAGTTTTGTCTTAAAATATTTTTGTCTCAAATTCGTTTTGTCTTAAATATAAAATTTTGTCTTAAAATACTTCTGTCTTAAATTTTTTTGTCTTAAATTTTTTGTCTCAAATTATTTTTGTCTTAAATATTTTTGTCTCAAATTGTTTTTGTCTTAAATATAAAATTTTGTTTCAAATTATTTTTGTCTCACACTATTTTTGTCTTAAATTTTATATTTAAGACAATTCAATTGATGTTAAATTTTAACATAAAATAACTAAAATAAAAAGTGGTTTTTAAAGACAAAAGATTTCTTTTGTCTTAAACAAATGTCTTAAAATGCCCTTGGTGTAGTAGTGATTTTGTATTAAGATTTTAACAAAAAAAAACAATACTTATTTTATAGATTTGTTCCGTCTTTCCATTTACAGATACCCAAAATAAATATAAGCCCGCATTCTACCCACCTATGTAAGATTCCTCATCGAGCCCCCCAGTGTTAAGGCCCATTGCCAAATTATCCAACAGAATGTCCAAAAATGTCACGGTAAAGATTTCGTGATTTTGACTTTTTTTGGATGATGGCAGCAAAATTTGAAACGCATTTAGCGGAATTCAACATTTTTTGGTCGGATGAATCCCGAGGAATAAAATTAAGGAAAATTTGAGTATATTATATTTGGCGTAATTCAACCATTTTTTTATTTTCTTTCTGTATTGTAGCAGAATTTTTTAAATTTTTATAATCAGAAATCACGAGCAATCACATACATTTGGTTTTATTTTGATGAATCACAAGGAATAAAATAAGCAAATTGTGAGTGTATTTTCGCTGAATTTCCGTCACATGATTTTCACCGAAATTATTGAAAATATTATAAATATTTGTGATGATTACTAAAAAAGGTAAAAACGTATGAGAAATTCACCAAATAAAATGATTTTTTTTTAAAATTTATTTTGGTAACTGATTTTAGGTTAGATTAGATTGTAATTTTTTTTTTTTTTAAATTTAAAATATTTTTTAATAATTTTTGTTTTTTTAATTATGGTGATTCCATAATTTATTGGAAGAATTTGGGCTATGTCCAATATCAACTTTAGCTAATCAGATACAGCAAGAATATGTAAATGAATTTAGCAATTTTTAAAAGGCTTGCACATTAAACCATAAATCTATAACTATTATATATTTTCTATTAAATTTTTGAGAAAAAAACTCAAAATACTTCAAAAATGATCATTTCATAGAAATATATATATACCAATTAGCCATAATGAAAAAAAACAAAAACAAAACATCAATATCCATATTTAATAAAAACAAAAACAAAACAAAATATCAACATCTATATTTAGTTTGTGGGGTCTTGGATAAACGGTGATGAGGTGGACGGGCTGTTATAGCCCTCATCACAAGTTCAATTCTCGTCGTTATAGTACTCTAGGGTCAAGGTGATGAGGTGGACGGGCTGTTATATGTTGAGATTTCTAATAATAATTTGGAGAAAATCTCATAAATATGACAACAATAGGATTTGTTGGTAAATTGACTGCATCTAATCCTAATGTGGAGTTATTGCATCCTATTTTGTTGTGATTGAATTTATGATTCAGTTTCTAGTCCCAGCTATAAAATGTAAGCCCGTAAAGGTTTATGTGCATGACTGATGTGAGGTGAGTGGAAGAGAAGTGCAGATGAGAAACTATGCTGTTGTAAATCTCCTTTTTAGAAATAAGAATGCCGATACCTCTATTTGGTGGACGTAGCCCAGATTGGTTGGGTGAACCATGTTAAATCTGTTGTCTCCTGTTTTATGATGTGTGTATGTTTTATTTGTTTTTCCGCTGCTTGACTCTAACAATTGGTATCAAAGCCGAGAGGTCGGGTCTGCTGCGTGTGATAGAGGAGCCGAGAGGCCGGGTCTACCGTGTGTGAAAGAGGAGCCGAGAGGCAGGGTCTACTACGTCTCAGTAGCGTATTCTCTCATGCTAAGCACGTTGTAGTTTGTGCTTTTGGTTTTACAGTGATAATCACTTTGAGTCTATACAATAGCGTTTGCGGAGGATTTGTGTTTGCGGTGAAATTGCCGTGTGAAATCAGCTGTGTCAAAGCAGTTCCCCATTTCAAAGAAGCTGCGTGGAATACTGTTGAGGTTTTTCGGGTTTGTGTTTCCATACGATTTTGTGGCTGAGCGAAGAATGACATTTTGAAATGGAGCCGACGGTGATTGCCATGATGATGAGCAGGAGCCGCTGTTTTTTTTCGTTGTGTTAATTCATGTTGACAGCAAATTAAGGAGACGTGAACGCATATCATCCAGCCAACATTAAGTGAATTTAATCCTCAGAAAATAAGCGTGGATTGCTATAAATCATTGGTATAAAATGAGCTGCCTATGAACCTTGATATAAATCGAACTCGTATTAACGTGCATTTGAGGTATAGTCCAGTGCTGGTAAGCATTCAGCTTCCAAGATATGAAGCTGCCGAGCTGTGATATGGTAAGGAGATTTTTTTGTTAAATTGATTAATGTTTAAATCGATTTGTATTGAAATGTTGAATGAAGATTTTTTTTATAATGCCATTTAAAATCAATACCTTGTATATCGATTTTTTGCAATATGCACTTGTGTAGGGCCTAGGGCTAAGCTTTTTTCGACGGTTAAATGTGCGAAAGGAATGCATTTTTTTTAAAAGGGCATTTTTTTTATTTTTATCAAAATTATTAATTTTGATTAAAAAATAAAATCTTCATTTCTTAAGACTTGAAATTGGAAATTTCTTGACCCAAACTACTCAAAATGTCAAAAACTCAAAGTGCTCGATTTGAGATCGAGAAGTTTAATGGGAAAAATAACTTCGATATCTTGAAAGTTAAGATGCGCAATCTACTCATTCAACAAGGCGTGGCGAAAGCACTTTTTGGAAAATCCAAGCAAACTTTCACCATGACAGATGACGAATGGAGTGACATGGATGACAGAGCACTGAGTGGCATACGGTTGTGTTTGGTGGAGGATGTTTTATTTAACATTGTGTCAGAGAAAACTGCTGCTGGTTTGTGGACAAAGCTTGAAAAGCTGTACATGACAAAATCCTTAACCAATAGGATTCTTCTGAAGAGACAATTGTACAGCTTGCGCATGAAGGAAGGTATATCAATAACTGATCATTTGAATACCTTTAATACTCTTCTAGTGCAGTTAGATAATACAGATGTAAAATTTGATTCAGAAGATAAAGTTGTAACTTTATTGTTCTCGTTGCCCGAGTCATGGGATCATTTTGTTACTTCTATAAGTCTTAGTTCATCAGAAACCCTTGAATTTGATGATATTGTTGGAGCATTTTTATCTGAAGAAACAAGGAAAAGGTCAAATTCAGAAACCTCTACATCAGAAGCAATGATGGTTAGAGGTCGTTCTAAAGAAATATGCTTCAATAAGTAGAACAAATCGCGGTCAAAATCGAAAGGGAAGAAGAGTAAGGTAAAGTGTTGGTTTTGTGGCAAATCAGGACATTTGAAGAAGGACTGTTGGAAGAGACAACAAACATCCAAAGGAGACTCTTTGATAGAGAAGAAAGAAGAAAACACAACAGATACAGGTTCGGCATCCGTTTCAGGTATGAGTGATGAAGTGTTATCAGTTAGTTTGTCTAATCATGATCAACATTAGTTATTAGATTCTGGTGCGTCAAATCACATGTGCATTCATAGAGAGTGGTTTAAATCTTATAAATCAATCAATGATGGAGTGGTTTACATGGGAAATGATGTCTCATGTAATATTGTGGGAACTGGAAGCATCCAGATTAAAATGTTTGATGGGACAAATAAAATATTAACTGATGTAAGACACGTGCCTGAACTCAGAAAAAACCTCATTTCTCTAGGAGTGCTAGACACAAATGGATATAAAACCTTTATTCAAGGTGGAGTAATGAAAGTTTATAAAGGAATTTTACTAGTAATGAAAGCAAAGAAGGTTGGAAATCTTTTTCAGTTAGAAGGAAGAACAGATTCAGATCATGCTTCTACAGTATCTGAAAACGACAGTAATTCTATTCGTTTATGGCATCAAAGGTTGGGCCATATGAGCGAAAGAGGATTAAAAATTTTATCTGATCGTAAGTTACTTCCTAGTTTAAGATCTTCTAAGTTAGATTTCTACAAACATTGTCTGTTTGGGAAACAAAGCAAGCAGAAGTTTAAAAATGGAAAACATACTAGTAAGGGAGTCCTTGATTATATCCATTCTGATGTTTGGGGTCCATCTCCTACAACCTCATATGGAGGATCGTCATATTTTGTATCTTTTATTGATGATTTCTCTAGAAAAGTGTGGGTCTATATGTTAAAGAAAAAGTCTGATGTATTCACAATTTTCAAACAGTTTAGAGCATTAGTAGAAAACATCACTGGAAGAACCATTAAATGTTTAAGAACTGACAATGGTGGTGAGTTTACTTCAAAGGAATTTGATAATTATTGCAAGGAAGTTGGGATCGAAATACATAGAACTACTGCTTATACTCCTCAGCAAAATGGAGTTGCTAAACGCATGAACAAGACTCTTTTAGAGAGAGCAAGAAGTATTCTTAGTAACACCAATTTACAGAAGGAACTATGGACAGAAGCAGTATCTATGGCTTGTTATTTGATAAATCGATCACCATCAACTGCAATAGGATGCAAAATTCCTCAAGAGGTATGGAAAGGTCATCCTTGTGATTATTCTAAACTGAAAGTTTTTGGTTGTGATGCATATGCTCTAATTCTGAAACATCAGCATTCTAAATTAGATCCTAAATCAAAAAGATATATCTTTGTTGGATATGGTGATGGGACTAAGGGATACAGGTTGTGGGATCCTACTACTCACAATATCATCATTAACAGAGATGTTAAATTCAATGAATCTTCACTCAATAATCCAGATGTAGATGATAAATTGAAACATGATAATGTACCTAAGTTTCAACATATTCAGTTTGAAACCAGTTCAAATACTGATGATAGTCCAGATGAACAAGTTTCAGATGCAGATCATGAACATGTTTCAGATGCAGATCATGAAGAAGTTCCTACAGATAATAATCAGCAAATTGTGGAAGAACCAGAAACATCTTTAAGGAGGTCCATGAGAATCAGACGTCCTCCTAAAAGGTATGATGATTATGTTACTTCAGTTGCTTTAACCGCTAATGACGATGAACCTTTGTGCTATCAGGAAGCTGTTGAAGGTTCTAACAATTATAAGTGGAAAGAAGCTATGAAGGATGAGATGAAGGCATTAGACAAGAATGCCACATGGGATCTGGTGGAACTTCCTAAAGATAGAAAAATTGTGGGATGTAAATGGGTTTACAAATTGAAAAGGGGTGTTGATGATAAAGAAGACAGGTACAAAGCGAGGCTGGTCGCAAAAGGTTTTTCTCAGAAAGCAGGAATTGAATTTCATGAGATATTTTCACCAGTTGTTAAAATTGTTTCAATTCGGATTGTCTTAGCATTAGTTGCTTTACTTGATTTAGAATTACAACAACTAGATGTTAAGACTGCATTTTTACATGGAGATCTAGATGAAGAGATTTATATGGAACAACCTAAAGGGTTTGTTCAAAATCGCAACAAGAAATTTGTTTGCAGGCTCAAGAAATCATTGTATGGTCTGAAGCAGTCGCCTCGACAATGGTACAAGAAATTTGATTCTTTCATGATGAGTCAAAATTATATAAGAAGTGAATATGATCATTGTGTTTACTTTAAGAAATTGAGTAATGGCATGTTCATTATCTTAGTGTTATATGTTGACGATATGATTTTAGCAAGAACAAGCATAACAGAGATCAACACGTTAAAGGCTTAGATGGCTAGGATGTTTGATATGAAAGATCTAGGAGCAACAAGACATATTTTGGGCATGGAGATTTTCAGAGACAAGAGTAATGGTAAGTTGTGGTTATCACAAGAGAAGTAGATTGAGAAAGTACTCTTAAGGTTTGGTATGAACAATGTGAAGCCAGTTTCAGTTCCTTTAGCTTCCCATTTTAAGCTTTCTTCAAGTTTATGTCCTAATACAAATGAAGAAAAGGAATATATGTCTCGAATACCTTATGCCAATGTAGTAGGTTGTTTGATGTATGCGATGGTTTGTACACAACCAGATATTTCACATGCAGTTGGGGTTGTCAGCAGGTATATGGAAAATCCAGGAAAAGAACACTGGTCAGCAGTGAAATGGGTGCTTCGGTATCTAAGAGGCACAAGTGATTATTGTATCACTTATAACAGAAGTAGTGAATTTGTTTGCGGATATGTTGATTCCGATTTTGCAGGTGATTTGGATAAGAGAAGGTCAACTTTAGGATATGTCTTTACTCTTGCAGGTGGAGCTATAAGCTAGATGTTAAAGCTACAAAACATTGTTGATTTATCTACTACAGAAGTAGAATACATAGCTGCTTCACATGCTTGCAAAGAAGCGGTTTGGTTGAAAGGTTTGTTTGGTGAGTTTGGTAGGTTGCAGGACAACGTAAAGTTATTTTGTGATAGTCAAAGTGCAATTCACTTGGCTAAAAATCCAACCTATCATAGTAAATCAAAGCATATACCTATAAAGTACCATTTTGTAAGATAGGTTTGTTGGAAATTTTGTCATTGATGGCAAAGTAGATGACAAAGGAGGAGCACCTGAAACATCAGCCAAGGAGCAGAGGAAGAAAAAAGGAGAGGTAGCAGAGACAAAAAAAAGATAAGTAAGGAGAAGCATCAGTCAAAGAAGTAGCAGAGGAAGTAAAGAGAGCAGCAGAGATAACAAAGAAGAAGAGAGGTAGCAAGGCAGCATAGAAGGAACAAAGGCAGCAGGAGACAGATGAGGTGGTGCTGCAGAGCACTGAGGATATTAGTATCAAATGAAAGTAATTGAATTTCTTGGGGATGAGTTGGAGCATTACCTAAATGGTAAGGAAACCATGAAGTGGTCGAAGAAACTAATAATGAGAAAAGGAACAACGAAGAACAGAGGCAGAGGTTACGAATATAGAGGCAGAGTTGTTATCATGGCAATGGAGGCATCAAAGAAGCAAATGAAGGAAGTAAAGGAGACAGGTAGAGGCAGAGGAAGTGAATATAATAGAGGAAGAACCGTTATCAGAAGTAGAGGCAGAGGCAGAGCCGTTATCACAGCAGGGAATATGTACAGCGAAGGCAGAGGCAGAGGTCGAGTAGCACTGAAGAAGAAATAGGCAATGGAGACAGAGGCGTTAGCACAACAGAGGCACATAAATTCCGGAAATCTTAACCCAAGTGGCAGGCATATATATATATATATATATATATATATATATATATATATATATACAAACCCTATTCCAAGAACCATTACCCAGCCGGGCGTTACATGTAACATAAACACAAATTCTGGGAATCGTATAACCCAGCAGCAAAATATACATATAAATCTCATTCCGGGAATCGATATCTACGCTGGAGTACATATGCAACGCATTACATATATGTGCAGCGCATCATATAAACAAAGTTCAAAGCATAAATATATATAAGTGGAGTGTTTTATAAACAAATAACCAAAGTACAAAGTACCATAAGGTGGGACCAAATCGCATCAGAGAAAAACAAAGCAGCGGAATATATAAACAACAGAAAATTGCAATTGCGATTGAAAGTCTTGACTCGATGGGTATATAAAATACAACTCATACATACCGTGAGTTCTGTGAACAAAGGATGATCGTACCTGGAGAATATAAGACTTGCGATTGCGATTGGAAGTCCGAACTCCGATGGGTATATAAATCACAACCTATATATACCTTGAGTTCGGTGAACAAGGATCGATCGTACCTGAAAAGGTGGAATACTTCCGAACATGTTGTACAAAGGGTTGCGATTACATTGGAAGCCTGCACCGATGGGCTTATAAACCATGAGTAACAAGTATTTGAAGTCCGGCATAATTGCATCGGAGCATGACAATAAAGGAGATTGTGATTGCGATTGAGTTCCTACCCGATGCGGTCTATAAGCTATGACTTTATGTTTGAGTTACTATCAATCGCACGCACTGGGTCAACGGACGGAGTGAAAGTGTGGCACGAGCATGACAATGTAATTTGTGATTGCGATTAATCGCAATCGGAAGTAATCAAAGAGTGATGCATCACATCGCAGCAACTCACTGGAAGTCGTGATTATACGTTAATCGCAATCAAAAACATTTGCAAGGATTTTCATCGCATCAGAGGAGTCATCGCATCGCATTGAATCAGAGGCAGCTCATCGCATCGGCAGATAGTCAAAGATCGACAAGTGGGCCCGAAAGGTTGTTTCCTATGTTAAATAGGTCTATTATTATATCGCCGGAATTTACATAAGAAAGGGTTCATATACATTAAAATCCAAAGAAAGGAGTTTAATTATCATAATACATTGAAGAGAGGGCGACATTATTAAAGTGCTGTATTATAAAAGGACCATGGATATGATACACGTTGATTGAAACTGCCCAGCAGTTATATTAAAAAGGGGCACTGTTAGATATATAAAATGATTTTTACGACTGCATTGAAATATGCCGCGTGGTCTGTGGATCCACGGGCCTCAGCTTAAGGTGGAGGGCGATTGTTAATGTAAAATGATTGCGATGTATGTCTGTTCCTCTTGCGGAACTCACCACATCAACAAGACACTTGCCGTGTGTAAAGGGTTGGAATATGCCCAGATTTAAAGCCAGCAGTTACACCTCAGCAGAGGATAGAAGAGAAAACAGAGTTGAAAAGAGATGAAACACAGTCACAGAAAAGACAGACACAGTCAAAGAAAAGACAAATACACAGCGAGCCAAAAGACTAGATGAGTTGAGCTGAAGTTCTCATTGTAATTTGATTGTAAATGTTTTAATTGATTTTTTATTGTTTGTGATGCACTG
The DNA here is from genome assembly GCA_034641835.2 of Pinus albicaulis. Lineage (NCBI taxonomy): Eukaryota > Viridiplantae > Streptophyta > Pinopsida > Pinales > Pinaceae > Pinus > Pinus albicaulis. Next base: position 55,753 of record JAXQQM020062873.1, on the reverse strand, counting down.
GCAAGTCTCCGTAAGAGAAAAAATATCCCAATATAATGTTAAATTGGTACCTACAGTTATATTTCTGAATGAGCAGATAAAAGAGATGAGAAGGAAGAAGACAAAGAGACATGGCTGTCCATTTCGAATTCCCAGTAGAATACAAACAACCATGAAGCTATTTTGTATAAAACAAGGTAATATCCAAGGGAGAAAGTTGACGAAAATAAAATGAGAGAAGAAGAGAGTGTGCAGTAGAATTAAAGAGAGTTGAAGAGAATAAGCAAGCTACAAGAGGTAGGAGAGAGAGAGGTTAGAGAATGCAGAGTACAGAAGATTAAGGCAGAAAATATAAGAAGGAGGAGCAGAACTAGATGCAGAGAAGTTAGAGAATGCAGAAATAAAGCAATGAGGCAGAGAAGAAGGAGGAGCTGAGCAAAGAAGAAGGAGGAGCTGATAGTGAATCTGAGAAGATGCAGAAATGATATAAGGCATATATGAAGATTGATGCACAGCAGTGAAGATGGTACAGAACAGAGCTAATATCCAAGGTAAATCAACAAATTTTTGTTTTTCTTTGAAAGAGTAAGGAAGTTGGAGCTTCCCTATCAAGTTGTAGCTTGATAGATGTCAGTTGTAGCTGACTGAGGTCGAAGCTTCCTGTAGGTTGTAGCCTGCAGAAAACAGATGGGAGTTGGTGCTTCAGTTGTAGCTTGCAGAATTGAGGCTGGAGCCTCCTGTAGGTTGGTGTCGATAGAAAATCTGTGGTGAGTCGGAGTTGGAGCTTGCCTTTGCATCACAACAATAATAAGATGTGGTTTTCTCCCTTTATGTGTTTCCACTTATATCTGGTTTCTATGTGCATGATGTCTATGTGTTGATATGGTATATCTAGTCTATTAATACTTGCTCCTCACATATTAAGATTGCTAATACAGTGTCTAATCTGCTTATTAATTGCTGCTCACAAATAAGGATTGCTCACACATTATGTTGATCATGAAATGAAGGTGTTAATAAAGTTTAATGAAAAAGTTTAAAAGTCCATGAATGTGTTAAACTGATTCACTCCCCCCCCCCCCCCCTCAGTTTAACTAAGGGTCCAACAATTGGTATCAGAGCAGGTTCCTTTGGTATAAGCTTAATAGCTTGAAGGAGATCTAGTTAAGTCATGGACTATCAAAATGTACCCGTGTTAAATACAACAAACTAACCTGAATGGAGAGATAAGGTTAAAACAAGATTATTGGCTTATGAACCCGAGGTATGGAAACTTGTATGTGATGGTTACTACACAGACTCTCCCTCGGTGCAAGAAAAATAGAGCAATTCCATGGCAACATGTGTAATATATAACAATCTTCATAATAAGGATCTTGATTTTAATTATGATCTAGACTCGCAACAACTGGGGACATTTCACTTCATGCATGGAGTAAACACTAAGGACTGCATTGACAAGGAGGATAAGAGAATTACGAAGAAGAAAAATTCATGTCAAAAGGAAGATGTTCAATCAAATAACGTACCTACTAGTGTGAATGGTAGTGAGAACCATGAAAAAATTGCAGCTGGAGAAAAATCCAAACTTGACACAGCTATGACTGAAATAGAAAGACTGAAGAATGAAAACAAAGACCTGAATACATTGGTGCAAATATGTAATGAGAGAGAATATGAAGATAAGAAAGAAATTATTGACCTGAAGACTCCGCTTGAAGAGGCAAAGAAAGTAGAAGACACTTTGCTGCAACAAATGAGAGAGAAAAGTCAGGAATGTGAAAGATTGGAAGAAGAAGTAGCGAGCCTAAGAAAGAACGTAGAAAAAGCCCAAAGAGAACTATTAATGAATACACCTCTAATGAAAGGCTCTGGACAGTTGGACCAGATTCTAAAGGCTCAAAGGTCACCTCTCATAAAGGCTGGGATAGGATATGAAGGTGAAACTAGTAAGTCCAAGGTTGAAGATAATAGGAAAATCATTTTTGTAAAACCTGTAAAGAACAGTGAAGAAGCTCAACAAATTTCTCCAGAAGTAGAAACCAGCAGGAACATGAGTTGCAGAGAAACAAACAAAAACAAGCAGCAACATGAGATGATAGAGAATGAAGGGATGAAACAGTCAGCAGAAAAAGGATCATACACTCATGATGATGAAATGAATAAATTTGGAAGATGTCAAAGAAGGTTCTTTCCTCCTATGAAAAATAGCACAAGTTTCTCTTGTCATAAACCAGGAAATAATGCAACATATTGTAAGACAAAGCCAATCCAGTCCAACCAGCAAAGGATGCAGCAAAAGAGTAGAACCCCTCAAGCAAGCAAATGGAAAAGACAATCCTTTACCAGGTACACAAATTACTTCCATGGCTACTGTTATGCATGCAATAATTTTGGACATAAATCTGTTGAATGTAAAATGTATTCAAGAAGGGGAACAAAGTATTATGCATCAACTCAAATGTACTATGATAAAATAAGATGTTATGTATGCCTCAAACTTCGTCACAAAGCAAAGGACTGTAATCTGCCATATACATTAAAGAACTCTAGACAGATGATGGAATCTAATCAAATCAAACAAAGCTATGAATAAAAAAGAAATACAAGCATTATGAAGAACCCCAATAAAGTATGGAAGGAAAAGAGAAAGGGGGAGCCTATTATCTCAATAACATAATGAATCCTCCATAGTCAGGGGGAGCTGCTCTAGGAAGCAAAGCAAAAATCCATCCAGTAATATATATGAAGCAACATCCCAGGAGGAGAGCAGTTCATAAATAGACCCCATGAAAGCAGTCTGAGAAGAGCTCCATGTAATAAGAACAGCTATGAGATCAAGAAGATTATTTGAAGTATTCAATAGCTGACAGATTGATAGAAGGACAAAAAGATACAAGCAACCATGATGATAGAGGAAACATCAGTAATGAACATGTAAGCTAAGAAGATATTAGCACATTAAAGGATGATCACATAATACATCATACTGCTAGAATTAACAATGAACCCCATTAAGAATGTTGAGTAAGAAAGGTGCCTATCATCAGTTCATTACATCTCTCATCTACAAAAAGTTCACTTGGAGGAATGCAGTTAAGTGAGTAATAAATCTTTGAGTAATCAGCCCATGAAGATACATAGAAAATAAATTGAAGATGTCTTCCTGAAGATTTGAATGTTAGAACAATTGAATTGAATATAAAGCAGCAATGATTCTAGAGTAGTCCTGGAAAGGAACATGCAATGGCTTTCTTTGGAACAGAAGGACGAAAAAAAAAATGGTAAATAATGCCAAGATCAGACTCAATATATTGATGATTGTTGGTGTGAACAGTGGAAAAATCAATAATAGAATTTATGAAGGATGCATCAATTATGGGTTAATGTGCAAGCTGAATTGAAATCTCTGCATGGTTTATCAAAGTAATATCAATTGGTGTTTAGGTACAAGGAGCATGCCTATCAACATAATATCAAGTGTTTTCATAGAACAGTAGTATGATACAGGTCCTTAGGATCAAAGGACTATGGCAAGAATGCATCAAGGTAAAATTTCCAGGGTTATCTGCATTCAGCATGAAAAGGGCAGTAGTAGTGCTAAAAGATCAGTATCTGATTTACACTTGAAGTAGTATATTGAGCACCGAAGCAATATTTTTTTCTATATATAATTTCATGCCTTCCTGAAGTTAGTACATGTATATCTTCAAGGCCTCTTTTTAAAGATCAGTTACAAAACTGTGTGAATTTTGTTTGCTGAGTTTTCAATTAAACATCTTGAATATGTTATTGTGGAAGATCATCCTGATAGAACAGTCAAAGTATCTGAAGAATAAAGGACTAGCTGTGATTACCATCTAAAGCTCAAGTTTTTTTAAAATGCTACTTCAGCACAAAGGATTTGCAGGTATTTCACCATTGAAAAGAGGTTGATCACTGACATACATACCCCCTTATGTCATAAAGAAAAGTGCTTGGTTGATAAGTAAGACTAAACAATAAATTGAATGTATCTAATCTCAAGGGTTTTTTTTGAATGTACATTGTCCAAGCAAGTAAAGGCATTTGATCTCTTAGATCAAATTTTGGTTAATTCATTGATCACATCTGTAACAAGGACCTGCAGCTATTTGGTGTAATATTATTATTAGCATCCTAGCTAAAATCATCACCAACATGCAAGAAAGGTGTACCACAGCAATAACAGATATATTGGCATCATTATCATAATTGAACAATTTATATTCAAGTTCAATTAATCCCCAAAAGTGTTCTCTCAACAACTCTTCTACACCAGTTTGGAGCAGCAGGATACAAATTCAGAAGAAGAAGATCTAAACACAAATCAGAGAGAAGAAATGAAAACATAGAATCCACACTGAGAAATGTGCAACCCTTTGCCATTGATGTCAAAGGGGGAGGAAAAGCAGGTAATAGAATAAAGGGTCTTATAAAGAAATCTAGGCAGAGGAAGACTTGGAGAAAGCATTGGATTATCAGTGGATGTGTTGCCATCAATGCCAAAGGGGGAGACTGTTAGAAATGTTGTCATTGATGGAAATTTTACAGATGACAGGAAGAGGAGCACCCAAATGATTGGTCAAGGAGTTAAAGAGGAAGAAAAAAGAGAGGAAAGAGATGAAGAAAAGAGGGCAAGGAGGGAAGGACCATTTGTGTTGAAGAAGAAACAGGCAGAAAGAGAGCAGCAGAGATAGCAAAGAAGCGGAGAGGTAGCAAGGTAGCATAGAAGGAACAAAGGCAGCAGGAGACAGATGAGGTGGTGCTGTAGAGCAGTGAGGATATTAGTATCAAATGAAAGTAATTGAATTGCTTGGGGATGAGTTGGAGCATTGCCTAAATGGTAAGGAAACCATGAAGTTGTCGAAGAAACTAATAATTATCAAAGGAACAACGAATAACAGAGGAAGAGGCTGCGAATATAGAGGCAGAGATGTTATCATGGCAATGGAGGCAGCAAAGAAGCAAATGAAGGAAGTAAAGGAGACAGGCAGAGGCAGAGGAAGCAAATATAATAGAGGCAGAACCGTTATCAGAAGTAGAGGTAGAGGCAGAGCCGTTATCACAGCAGGTAATATGTATAGTGAAGGCAGAGGCAGAGGTCGAGCAGCACTGAAGCAGAAACAGGGAATGGAGACAGAGTCGTTAGCACAACAAAGGCACATAAATTCCGGAAATCTTAACCCAAGCGGCATATATATATATATATATATATATATATATATATATATACAAACCCTATTCCGAGAACCTTACCCAACAGGGCGTTACATGTAACATAAACACAGATTCCGGGAATCGTATAACCCAGCAGCAAAATATACGTATAAATCTCATTTTGGGAATCGATATCCATGCTGGAGTACATATGCAGCGCATTACATATATGTGCAGCGCATCATATAAACAAAGGTCAAAGCATAAATATATATAAGTGGAGTGTTTTATAAACAAATAACCAAAGTACAAAGTACCATAAGGTGGGACCAAATCGCATCGTAGAAAAACAAAGCAGCGGAATATGTAAACAATAGAAAATTGCGATTGCGATTGAAATCCTGGACCTGATGGGTATATAAACTACAACTCATACATACCGTGAGTTCCGGTGAACAGTGACTGATCGCATCGGAAAAAGGTGGAATATCGGAACATGCTACAAAGGGTTGCGATTACAATTGAAGCCCGGACCCGATGGGCTTATAAACCATGAGTAACAAGTATTTGAAGTCCGGCCTAATCGCATCGGAGCATGACAATAAAGGATTGCGATTGTGATTGAGTTCCAGACCCGATGGGTCTATAATATATGACTTTATATGTTTTAGTTACGGTCTAATCGCATCGGCACTGGTCAATCGCATCGGAGTGAAAGTGTGGCAGCGGAGCATGACAATGCAATTTGCGATTGCGATTAATCGCAATCGGAAGTAATCAAAGAGTGATACATCGCATTAGAGCAACTCAATGGAAGTCGCGATTGTGATTAATCACAATCGGAAACATTTGCAAGGATTTTCATCGCATCGAAGAAGGAGTCATCGCATCACATCGAATCGGAGGTAGCTCATCGCATCGGCGGATAGTCAAAGATCGACAAGTGGGCCCGAAAGGTTGTTTCCTATGTTAAATAGGTCTATTATTATATCGCCGAAAGTTACATAAGAAAGGGTTCATATACATTAAAGTGCAAAGAAAGGAGTTTAATTATCATAATACATTGAAGAGAGGGCGGCATTATTAAAGCGTTGTATTATAAAAGGACCATGGATATGATACACGTTGATTGAAACTGCCCAGCAGTTATATTAAAAAGGGGCGCTGTTAGATATATAAAACGATTGTAACGATTGTATTGAAATATGTCGCGTGGTCTGTGGACCCATGGGCCTCAGCTTAAGGTGGAGGGCGATTGTTAATGTAAAATGATTGCGATGTATGTATGTTCCTCTTGCGGAACTCACCACATCAACAAGACACTTGTCGTGTGTAAAGGATTGGAATATGCCCAGATTTAAAGCCATCAGTTACACGTATGCAACAGTTACACCTAAGCAGAGGACAGAAGAGAAAACATATTTGAAAAGAGATGAAACACAGTCACAGAAAATACAGACACAGTCAAAGAAAAGACAAATGCGCAGCGAGCCAAAAGACTAAATGAGTTGAGCTGAAGTTCTCATTGTAATTTGATTGTAAATGTTTTAATTGATTTTTTATTGTTTGTGATGCATTGGCAAGTCTCCGGAAGAGAACAAATATCCCACTGTAATGTTAAATTGGTACCTACAGTTATATTTCTGAATGAGCAGATAAAATAGATGAGAAGGCGGAAGGCAAAGAGACATGGCTATCCATTTCGAATTCCCAGTAGAATACAAACAGCCATGAAGCTATTTTGTATAAAACAGGGTAATATCCAAGGGGAGAAAATTGACGAAAATAGAATGAGAGAAGAAGAGAGTGTGCAGTAGAATTAAAGAGAGTTGAAGAGAATAAGCAAGCTGCAAGAGGTAGGAGAGAGAGAGAGGTTAGAGAATGCAGAGTACAGAAGATTAAGGCAGAAAAGATAAGAAGAAGGAGTAGCAAAACGAGGTGCAGAGAAGTTAGAGAATGCATAAATAAAGCAGTGAGGCAGAGAAGAAGGAGGAGCTGAGAAAAGAAGAAGGAGTCGATACTCACAGTCATCTGTTTTTAAAATGATATATGGATATGAAGACCGAAGGCACAACAGTTGAAGAAAGATGGTGATGAGAAGCAGAGCTGATATCCAAGGTAAATCGCAAATGTTTCTTTATTCTTGAAAGAGTAAGGAGGAGTTTCTACGAGTTGTAGCTTGATAGATGTTAGTTGTAGCTGACTGAGGTAGGAGCCTCCTATAGGATGGTGCCTGCAGAAAATAGATGGGAGTTGGTGTTTCCACATCAAGTTGTAGCTTGATAAAATGTCAGTTGTAGCTGACTAAGGTTGGAGCCTCCTGTAGGTTGGTGCGTGCAGAAAATTGATGGGAGTTGGAGCTTCCTTGCAAGTTGTAGCTTTCATAATTGAGGTTGGAGCCTCCTATAGGTTGGTGCCTACAAAAAATTAGTGGTGAGAGGGAGTTGGAGCTTGCCTTTTGCATCACAACAATAATAAGATGTGGTTTTCTCCCTTTATGGGTTTCCACTTATATCTGGTGTCTATGTGTTGATATGGTATATCTATTTTGCTTAATACTTGCTGCTCACATATTAAGCCTGTTGGTACATTATCTAATCTGCTTTTTAATTTTTGTTCACAAATAAAGATTGCTCACATATTATGTTGATCATGAAATGAAGGTGTTAATAAAGTTTAATGAAAATTTTTAAAAGTCCATGAATGTGTTAAACTGATTCACCCCCCCCTCTCAGTTTAACTAAGGGTCCAACAACCCAACCTCTTCACGACATCTGCTGAAATGAGGTTCTTTTGGCTCCCATTGTCGACAATGAACCATAGCGAGGAACACTTTACCCACATCTCGGGAGTGGTAGACGCTTTGCCTCCTTTGGATCTTCTCGGTTCCTCCTTCTCGATCTTCGTAGTGGCAACAAAGTGGGCGCTGGGCTTCGCATCAATAATTTGCTTCCCTTTTTCATTCACTCCGTGTCGCCCCGATTCCGTAGCCTGAGCATGCATCTGATTCATAAGCCCTCGTCTCAGCCATCAGTGACTGCTTGGCCCGACACTCACTTTTGTTGTGAGTGGAGATCTTATGGAACTCACACCACTTTCCCATGTCCTTCTTTGGCTTTGCAGTGTTGTTCTTTGCTTGTGTCTTTGGCAGGTTGTCTTGGGTCGCCATGCCTTGGCTTTGTCCTTTGTTTTGCGGTTTGAGGGCACCTTTCCCTTGCTTTTGATTCACAGATCCAAAGTCTCGCTTCTTCTGTTTGAATTTCTGCTCAATCTTGGCAGCATACCGGTATGCCGTACCAAGCGAGGAGATGTCGAGGAACTCCATTTCCTCCTGAATGTATCTATGCAAACAGCTGCGATACTTTAGCACCAAATGTTTCTCTGAATCTTTGATACCCAACTTTGTGCGCAGGGTATGGAACAGATTCGTCAGCTCATGCACATCTTGATCCCTTTGTTGTCGCAGCGTGGTCCATTGTATGTACTTGTCTTCATAGCTCCCCACAGGATAGTACTGTTCCTTGACGGCGTCTCGGAAAGAATTCCAAGTTGGTACGGCCGAGAACAGAGAGGGTTCTGTCTGGTCCTTGTTCTCACAGTAGGTTTCCCACCAGTCCTTAACATGGGGGGTAGCTTTGAGGAATGCAAAAATAATCTTCTCCCGGTCTGAAAAGTCATGAACAGAGAAATATCCTTCTAATAGATTCAACCATCTATCTACGGCATCTGCGTCTATTTGACCCTCAAATATGGGAATGTCAAAATTTACTTGTACCTTAAAGGGATTCGCAACTCCAGAGTGGCTACTGGATGCAGATGCGCCGCCGGTGGGCAGCCGTTGAAGGATCTGAACAAAGTTATCCATCATCGCGTTCCTTTGTTTTTCGAGGGCCTCCTCGAGCAATATTTTGATAGGATCTCCTGCTCCCTCATCTTTCTTTTCATCCCCCATGGGCATCCATCAGGGTTTGCGAGGCTGATCTTGCAAAGGTTCCACCAGATCGAGCCCTAACTCCTTATACCCCGACCTCGTTAGGGACATGCAAAGAAGGATTGAGAAAAAGCAGACCCCTCTGATACCACTGATCTAGATTTATGCAGGAACACAACAGAATACATAAATAACCATAAACATAGAAATACAATGGAAATAAGGCTTCATTTCATTAATATCAAATCACAGAAATATGCTTACAAACATGATGGAAATAAAATAGCTAGGGTGCTGGTAGCGAATCTCTGAGAAGAGATGTGGCGGCTACAGACCTCTGAACTGTGTTACAATGAGGCTCGAGGGCCTATTTATTATAGAGAAACAATGGAGAACTCTAAACGTCCAAAAACCTAACCCTAGGAGATGAAGCACCAAAACTATGGGCCCCGTTTGGGTAAATTGGTGTTTCAACTTCCTAGGGACGTAACTTCGGCATACTATCTCCATTTGGGGCTTCAAAACGGCTCCGGAAGTTCAGGACCCAAAAAACTACTAAAAATAGTAAGTTGTGAAAAAAATTGAAAGAGATAATGGTTGGGCCCCAAGTGGAATAGGAGGGTGGCCACCAATATCCACCTAGATCATGGAAAGAAGATCATCTCTTATTCTTTATATCTTCACAAAGAAAGTGGCCAAAATATCTTCCTTATTCATCTTGGTGGTCCTTAGTTCATTCTGCAAGCTTGCTACTTTCCTAATGTTCTTGATGGTAAATAGTTTTGATAAGGCTTCATACGTTTCTTGAGCATGGTCAATGTTAGCTATGGAAGGGACAAGGTTTTCCTTTATGCCTTCAACCATTAGAGTCATGGCCACCAATTCCAATTCCATGTATTTAATCTTATCTCCATCATTGGAGTCTTTTGTGGGCTTCTTTACTTTTCCCTTCACCACATCTAATACTTTGTTCTTTTCTAGGATGAGGCCAATCGTCTACTTCCTAGATCTGTAGTTTGATGCTCCTAGTTTTTTCTCTCCCTTAATTGTGTTAGACATATTTCTTGAAGATAGTGAAACTTATTTCCTTAAGGAGATTCTTCTTGTGATCCTCTTATGATTCCATGATCAATTCCTTGAGATTGCATTTTCCTTCTTTCTTCACCAAAGCTCTGATACCATGTTAGAAAATCAGAAAGGCGGAAATATTTTCTTGTTCTTGATATTTTACTTGTGATGTTCCTTAGTTCTTATTAGTTTCTTATTATATTCTTTTCTTCTTAGTTCAACAAGAAAATATCAAAGTAATAGCACATAGATCAAGGACACCAAATATAGGCCAATAGTCAGGGAAAAACCCCACTCTAGGGGAAAAACCTGTCAATAATTCTTCCTTCAATAGTTTTCCTCAAACTCTAGACCTTGACTCAAACTTGCTCCACACCAAGTCAGCCTTTCTTTTGATCCTCCTTTCGACCTGGCAGTAGCAGCAACACTATGCAACACTTCCTTCAACCTAGAAACTTCGACCTTACTTATGGGACTTTGATCTTGGAGAAAATACTTCGATCTTACTTAAGGGAGTTCGATTTTGACCCCATACAACTTCTTAAGGCACCAACATCCAGCAAAAATGACTTCGACCTATTCTTCTCTTGGCACCAACAATTGGCAACAACTGGCAGCAACAAAACAATGAGGGACTTCGATCTTCCAATTTAGGGCACGTAAGAGAGAGAGAGAGAGGGACACCAAAATTTAATTTTTCTTTCAATCTTTCAGCTTGTCCAAACTCGCACTCCTTTTTACCCCTTCCTTGACTTCACACTTTTCCCTATGCAAAAATAGATATTGAATTTTTGTGTGAGAGAGTGTGCTCCAAATGAGTTTGATTTGCTTATTTATATAAGCTTGAGGTGAGCTCGAAATGGAGTTGAGGCCGACTTGATCACATTAAGGCCAACTTGGTGTGGAGGTTCCATAATTCATTTTTGACTCAATATTAAACCTTTTTACATGATTCAAAATCCCAAGAGGAGTCAATTTAAATCTGTAATGGTTCTATAAACTTAGAATAAATACTAAAATTCCACAATGGGGACTTTGACCTAAAATAATATGACCCAAGTATGAAACTTGTGCTTTAATAAGTACATTATTCTTTTGAAAAGTACATTATAGTTTGACTCAAGTGCAATTTATGAAGATCGAACCTAATTACAATCTTTAACAATATGTGCATTTACTCATTAGTAAATGTCGAGAACCTAAAACTCTATGAGTCATCCACGCTCAATGAGGATGATGAGGGCTAAGTCTTGCTTTCCATTGAATATTTGGTACTAGATGCATATGTATAGTTATCAAAGGACAAAATTCCACAAAACAAAATCATAATGACTAAAAGGGGTCAACAAGAACCTTAGCATATAGAATTGAAAGATTAGCTAATAATTAAAGCTAAATGATGCTTAAGGAGAAAGTTGAGGAATTTTTTCATATCGTTCAAAACTAAAGATTTTGGAAAGCAAAAGGCTCCTAAAATGGTGAGGAAGTGTTCAAAAATGATATATAAAAGTGCCATATGAATATATTTATGCACTATTTGTGGATATTTGAATTTGGGACATCTCAAATGTGATGCTTCTTTTCAAAAATTGGGTCATCAATTTCTAACATGTTGAGGCTATTTTTTTTGGGCCTAGTATAGATGAGGGTTGTTGCAAGCTTCAGTCATCCAAAGTGAGAATTGTTCTTATCATTTGGAACTTTGCAATACACTATTATGCACCTTAATTAGGGTATGTATGCAAAATTTATGGTCTTGACAAGATAAATGTCCAATATTCTCCACTATCCAAGTAACAACCATGTCGATTCACCATAAATCAAATATGAAGATATGATAACATATCACAAATCCAACCCCTAGGGGGGAATTCAATTGGAAATTGTCATGATAATGAAGTGTCATGTACCAAGAGATTCCAGGTTCAAATCCTCCCAATTTACTGATTTTGGTAGAAGGGGCATACATAGGTACTTATAAGTTATAGTGGTAGTGATTGGAATCAACCTTGTGTTACACAAATATGAAACCAACCAATTTGTTGAAAACATGTCACAAATCCACTGGATGCTTCTAAAAACATCATAAATATTTCAAGCATCATAGAGATTTCCAAAAGATTTGGAACCCGATAACTAACCATAATGCTACCCATTTGAAACTTAGCAAAATGAGAAGAAAGGGTTCATTTTTCACTAACCACATATTGTTCCATAATATGAGCCGAAGCGTGGAGCAAATACTCAATGCCAAAAGAGATGCAAAGAGATATGAGCATAATGTAAAGTATTGTAAAAAACCATAGTATCTCACAACTCCATAATAATCGTATATAACTTTCTAATCTATATTACGATATCCATAAATATATTATAATATTGATTATGCTTATTATAATATTTATTATAATATAAAAAGGAATATTTTAATATTTTAATATAATATAAAATGGAAATGGAACGCATGATGTATTTTGTTAACCTAGATATTTGTATTCCATTGTGTAGTTTTGTTTTTATAAGAAAAAACTAGAAAAAACAAAACAAAAAAAGTACGAGAGAAAACTAAGAAAAAGCTCAAGGTCCCCAAGGAAATGGGAATGAAATCCACAACATAAAAAAGCAACGGAAATAAGAAGGAATGGGAAGTCCATTCGACGTGTTTTTGATGAAGTCTCCTTTGCGAAATAATGGAAATATGGGGAATGAAATCCACAACATAAAAAGAAACGAAAGTAAGAATAAATGGGAGGTCCATTCGACGTGTTTTTGATGAAGTCTCCTTTCCAAAATAATGGAAATAAAGAATGGGAATCCATTATACATTTTTAATGGAAATAAGGAATGGAAATCCATTATACATTTTTTTTAACAAAGTCTTCCCTTCTGCTTCTAATGCCGAGTAAGCATGTAATAAGTCTCCATTCTTTGTTCCTAACTTAGAAACCAATGCCTAGTAAGTATGCAATCTTGTAGTGGTTAGATAGAAACCATACTTACAATCTTGTAGTGACTAGAAACCATCATAAAATAAAACCCAATTACCATCATGAAACAAAACCCAATTTCTTATTTTTAAGAAAATTACTAAGTTTGTGCTGGGGAATACACTTCCCACTCTTATACTCCCCACTCTCAAAGAGTAAAGAATGTACATAAAGCCCTTTTGGCTCTCCCTTAAATGACTCTGCAAATGGATACAAAGTCCCATCAATCTAGTCATGAATTTGGCTTCAAAAGGTGTATAATGCGAGTTGTAAAATTTGGGTAACAACACCCCACCGCTTCGGCACCATGTCTCCAAGTTCTTTGTCTCCTCAACGAGTTCTCTCTCCTCTCGTGTGTTGAGGAGAACCACTTTTGGTATATGATGTTCAAATAAATGTGTTCTTCTCAAGAATAGAATAGAAATAGGCTCTCTTAAGAGTACAAATGAGTATTCGTACAAATGAGTATTCAATGGGATTGTGGCTCCTTCCAAAGGGTTGGGTTTTTGTTTTCCTTGTAAACTCTTCTTTGGCATAGCATATAATATAATTTAATAACATATAATATTCTTTTTATTAAATTAGGTTATAAATGATTTAGTTAGAACGTATAGCCAATTTTTTTAAAAATAGCTTATAAATGGTTTCGTAATAACGTATAGTTAGTTTGGCTAAGCTAAAATTCATATGGGAATGAAGAAAGTGCTATGGATGCATTAAACATAGTCCCACCAACACACATATTAACAAAAGTTGTATAACAAGGTCAATGGCGACCTCTTAAAATCACAATCCAAATTCCAATATTGTGTTTGATGAAATTTTCAAGTACAATAATGATTAAGTACAATTATAACCATGCGGTAAAATCATCCCAACACATTTGTCGAAAAAATACGCATCCGAAAAATGGGCAAGAAAATGGATAAATCTTTTTCAAAATATAGTTATTCATTAAATTCAACCTACAGAATGTTGCTGACCCTGAGAATCACCAACGAAATATCAGGATGTTGTCTCAGATTCCGATTATGCAGGTGGAAGACTCTTTGCCATTTCCAGGTATTGTTTGCACAACTTTCGACCCCTTTCTGCCAACTGTTCTGCCAACTGCTTTTTCATTTCTCGAGGATTTCCTACATTTTTAGAACCTTTTGGCCTTCCTCTGGAAGGCTTGTGCTGTACCTGCAAATCAGAGTGGAAATTATCGGAATCATGGTGAAGAACAGAGCGTGGACTGCGAGGAGGATCTGAGAAAGGAACCGCCTTAAGTGATCCTCCTAAAATAGTAGAACAATGGCCAGGGTTTAACGAGCCATTTACCAATGGCATTATAGTGTAGCACGGTTGGTTATGAGAATTCAAATTGCCATGGCATCCGGCCTGATCGCTTACCGATGGCGCCATACTCTGTTTGGTAACCTGCCATTCGCTGGGTCCCAAACCTGTTTCTGAAGGCTTGGGAGCAGTATTTTCTGTACTTTCATCTGAAATATCAACAACCAACATATCTGGAGGCGACACTGTTTCACCAGTTGACACTATTCCGTTATGTTTTGAAAGAAGATTCTCATTTTGTCCTGGAGCATGAACCCCGCCCTGGCTAGTTGGTGTAAATGAACTGGCCAAGCTGTAATCTAGGGCCTTTCCAGTTACGGGGTGGGAGATTTTTTGTTTCTTTTCTGTATTTCCTGAATTATGTAGCCCCCACATTTTACTTGTATTTTGATCCTCCCAGTTTTGTCCCTGTTTTTGCCCATCTGCAGACAAGAAAGAGAAAAGATAAGTAAAATGAAATATGTAAAGAAGAGATAGTATTGTTCAATGTAAAACTACACAACACATAAAGCAAGAAAGTAAGAACAATGTAAAACTACACAACACATAAAGCAAGAAAGTAAGAACGAATAAATGATGAGAGAGTGGGTGTTTTGTTAAGGCATTTCATGGTACTGGTGTGCCCAAGTCTGGTGCGCTATCCTGAGTGATTATGACGTGAAATCATATGTATAAAAATAAAGCAAGAAAGTATTAGGAATCCAGAGTGTTTATTTTGGCATGAAATCATGTAGGACTCACGTAAATTAACAAACAACAAAATTAAAAATAAAGCAAGAAAATATTAGGAATCCAGAGTGTCATTTTTCTCTAAAAATTCTCAGTAGAGAAGCATCCTCTATTTATGTTTTTATGTATATTAAAAAACCATTTATAACGTCAAATTAAAATATACATATTTGTATGTAAGCCAAGATAGAAATTGCATGTAGAGTACATTAACGAGTGATTATTCAATCATCAACCATCTAAATTTAGCAACTTCACTTTTTTTAAAAGTGAGTAATAAAAAGTAGACAATTAAATCATTGAAATAGATTAACTAACATCTATCAACATTAACCTGTCCAAATAGTAATGTTTACAAAATTACGGTGATTTTTTTGGATTTACAAAACAGGCCATCAAAAAATAAAGGGTGGGACTGATACGCTATTTTTACGAAAAATTTCATCTGGATTTTTTAGCCGGATAAAATTGGCCCTCTGAAAAATTTCATCTGGAATTTTTAGCCGGATAAAATTGGTCCTCTAAATAAATCTCGATGTGACAATGTTACCGCTATTTTTTCAACATTGAATAATATGGAACATTACATTTAGATATATGAAAAAAGAAATAGAAGATAATTAGCATAAATCCCTAGGTGTTATAATAATTTTGAAATTAAAATGGATTTAAAAAAAATGTTATATTCTAGTAGTGCTTTTCTTTTCGTAGTGCATAGGCTAAAACAAGTCTACAAAGCTAGGAAACCATTGTCTATAACTAAGATCTAGTGTTATCAATATCACAATAATATCATTAATATCACGATAATATGGTGTGATTTTTAAACAAAATAATAACACCACAATAATATCATGAATATCACGATAATATGGTGTGATTTTTAAACAAAATAATATATCTTTAAGATTGAAATAATGATGTGATCATCCTTAAATATTTTCTTATGGGATATACTATCGTAATACTTATTGACATTATTACGGCATATCGATGTCAAATATGACCCTATCCATATCAATTACACTAAGGCCCACTCTTTTTGTCCTTAAATCGTAATTTTATTGATTCCATTCCCATATTCTTCAGTTTCCACCATTCCTATGATCTACCATTCTCCGGTATGTATAAAACATTTGATGTTTATCAATGTCTCTCCAGTATGTCGTAATTTTATTGATTCCATTCCCATATTCTTCAGTTTCCACCATTCCTATGATCTACCATTCTCCAATATGTATAAAACATTTGATGTTTATCAATGTATGTCTCTCCAGTATGTATAAAACATTTGTGAATATATGTTGATTTTTATTGTGAGATTTGATGTTTATCAATGTCTATTTCTTCTATTTCTTATTTAGATGTTTTAATTTGTTTTTTATTTCATTTTGCCCTAAGTTTAATATATGCCTTACAAAAAGGTTGAGGCATTAGACCTAGTGTGAAAATATGGTGATCCAAGGTCATGGTGACCCAATTGACCTTCAAAATTGGCCAAAGTTGATACATAGTTGGCAAACGCTGAGATACTAGTGTGGGAAGGAAACGAATGGTATAATCAACAATTCAAAATACCAATATATGTTGAATATATGTTGATTTTTAATGTGAGATTTGATGCTTATCAATGTCTATTTCTTATTTACATGTTTTTAAGTTGTTTTTTATTTCTTTTTGCCATAAGTTTAATATATGCCTTACAAAAGGTTGAGGCATTAGACCCAGTGTGAAAATATGGTGACCCAAGGTCATGGTGACCCAATTGACCTTCAAAATTGGTCAAAGTTGATACATAGTTGGCAAACGCTGAGATACTAGTGTGGGAAGGAAACGAATGGTATAATCAACAATTCAAAATACCACCTTTTGGTATGGAGTGGAAATTTTCCTTACATCTACCTCAAAAATAAAAAATAGTCCATATTACCATCCATCACCTTTTGGTATGGAGTGGAAATTTTCCTTACATCTAACTCAAAAATCGTCCATATTACCATCCATCAATTATTGATATCATAAAGTAAGTAAAATCGTCCATATTACCACCAATCCTTGATATCATAAATAGAAATATAAGAATAAATCATTGAGATTCAAACTTACAACTAAAGCTTGGGAACACTTCTCGAGGGTGGGGGGACCCAAGGAAATTGACTACACCTTCCACAATATCCATGGTGACCTAACCGTTTTTTGTGCCTAGGTTAATTCCTAGGGCACAACCTTCTTTTTAAGTCGTAAAATAAAAGAAAAACAATAAGCCAACAAGATTATGGCGGGTTTTCTTTTAATGGAGTAACACTCTTTTAAAGATTAAAATAAACAACCCATTCTACTCGTTAATGTTTGAAGTTGTTTCTAGATCAAGAAAATGTTTGAAGTTGTTTTATTATTCATCTAGGGTACAAGGGCTCTTCTAGTCTTTCTATGAGCTGAGAGGGTCTATCAAAGAGTGCACTGTGATGTCAAATAATTAGATCGATGGAAAACATGGTGATGTCAAATAGTTAGATGGAAAAGATAAAACGATTCTCATTTTCTCTTGGTTAATGATTCCAACGACAATGTTTATCAAAATTATCGATGCATCTACATATAAAACAAACACAATTATTATGTGAGCTATTGGATTGGTTCTTCCAAGACATAGATATGTAACATGTTGCTAAAGTTTTTTTGAATAATGGTACTGATTATGTGGTTGTTGGTAAGTTGTTTATAAAAGGCTATCAAATATCGTATAGACTCTTTGTCCACCCATTGCATCGATAAAATCATTGATATGATTTTAGAGGACATGGGCAAAATTTGCAGAATCAAGGATATTATTGAATAAGCGAAGAGCATCGCCAAATAAACATTAATTATACGTATGAGTTGCTGCATCTCACAATCATGTGTTTCTCCATTAGCTTCATTTCTCTTAAGTCCCTACTCACTTCTACATTGAAGGTGAAGGGAATGTTTCTTCTATATGAGTGGCATGCTTGTTTCTATAATAGTAAACTAGATGGACAAGCCACAGGCCAACTATTGTACCAAGAGATTTAGAGGTCCAAATGGCCAACTATTGTACCAAGAGATTTAGAGGTCCAAATTCAAAGGTTTTATTGTACCAAGAGATTTAGAGGTCCAAATGGCCAACTATTGTACCAAGAGATTTAGAGGTCCAAATTCAAAGGTTTTTCTCTGGATTGTAATAGATGTGGACCACTAGTAAACCTTTAGGTTCATCATTACTTCACTAATAATGGTGACAAGCCTACACTGGGCTATTTATGTAAGGCCATGAATAGAGACAAAGAAGCTATCCATTCATACTATAAGGGTAAAGGGTATGAGAATTTCATGATATGGAAGTTGACAAGCCTACATTGGGCTATTTATGTAAGGCCATGAATAGAGAGAGTGTAGGCTATTTATGTAAGGCCATGAATAGAGACAAAGAAGCTATCCATTCATACTATAAGGGAGGAAAAGGGTAGGAACATTTCATCAAACAAGTTAAAATATGGAAGTTGTAAGGGAGGAAAAGGGTAGGAGCATTTCATCAAACAAGTTAAAATATGGAAGTTGTAAGGGAGGAAAAGGGTAGGAGCATTTCATCAAACAAGTTAAAATATGGAAGTTGTAAGTGAGGAAAAGGGTAGGAGCATTTCATCAAACAAGTTAAAATATGGAAGTTGAGATATGGAAAGTGATTAATGAGTGATGGAAAAATACTCTCAATCATCCCATTCATGGAGAAACTCCTATGCTTTTAGATTTGATAATGAGAATATGGATCGATTCCTCTAATGTGTTCAAAGTGTTCAAAAAATGATGTGAACTCCCCCAAAATGGCCACCAAACAAGTTGAATAGAAATTAATTTATGAGTGATCGATGAATTCCTCCAATGTGTTCTAAAGATTATGCTACCTCGCCCAAAATGCTTAGAGGTTATGCAATGGATATATATAGGTTGGTTGTAGGACATTAGGTTATGGCCAAAACCACTAATAATCTAGATGAGCTTCAAAGAAATATAATTTAATATTTTTTTAATTCAATGCAAATGTTAGGTGCTCAGTCAAACTTATAGCCCTTCAAGGTGCAAGTCCAATGGGAGTGTATTTTGAAAAAACACACAAGGTCAAAGCATGGAGCATGGTTACAATTTTTGGTGAAATGAGGGCGCATTTTCTTGAAAAACAGATAATCGATTGAGCAATTTTTAGGCGCTCGATCGATTTGTTGAGGCGCTTATAAAAAACTCGATCGAGCGTTTAAACAAACCCTTGATCAAGTCATTTTCTTACCCGACCCTTCAAGGTGCAAGTACAATGAGAGTGTATTTTGGAAAAACACACAGGGTCAAAGATGGAGCACAGTTACAACTTTTGGTGAAACGAGGGTGCAGTTTGTTGAAAAATAAATGCTCAATCGACCAATTTTTAGGCGCTCGATCGAGTTGTTGAGGCGCTTAAAAATAACTCGATCGAGTGTTTAAACAAACTCTTGATCGAGTCGTTTTCTAACCCAACCCTTCAAGGTGTAAGTAAAATGGGAGTGTATTTTGAAAAAACACACAAGGTCAAAGCATGGATCACAGTTACAAATTTTGGTGACATGAGGTTGCATTTTGTTGAAAAACACATGCTCAATCAAGCAATTTTTAGGTGCTCAATCACGCTATTGAGGCGCTTAAAAATAAATCAATCAAGCATTTAAACAAACTCTCGATCGATTTGTTTTATAACCCGAGTTAACAGCTTGATCGAGCCCTTTTGTTGTATGGTTCACCATTCATACCATTACTAAAATCAAACACTTGATCGAGTCGTTTTCTAATTCGACCCTTCAAGGTGCAAGTACAATGGGAGTGTGTTTTGAAAAAACACACAAGGTCAAAGATGGAGCACGGTTACAACTTTTGGTGAAATGAGGGTGCATTTTTTTGAAAAACAGATGCTCGATCGAGAAATTTTTAGGCACTCAATCAAGTTGTTGAGGCTCTTAAAAATAACTCGATCGAGCGTTTAAGCAAACTCTTAATCGAGTCATTTTCTAACCCGACCCTTGAAGGTGCAAGTACAATGGGAGTGTATTTTGAAAAAACACACAAGGTCAGAGCATGGAACATGGTTACAACTTTTGGTGAAATGAGGTTGCATTTTGTTGAAAAAAAGATGCTCGATCGAGCAATTTTTAGGTGCTTGATCACGTTGTTGAGGCGCTTAAAAGTAAATCGATCGAGCATTTAATCAAACTCTCAATCGAGTCATTTTCTAACCCGAGTTAACAGCTTGATTGAGCCCTTGAGTTGTATGGTTCACCATTAATACCATTAATAAAATATGGTAAGGGCGTTGGTGGGTTAACCACATATGTCGATCAATCGAGGGTTACTTTAACACTCGATCAAGAAATTTGAATTTTGAATTTAAGCACTCGATCGAGCGTTTAAAGTGCTCGATCAAGATCTTGAAGTCCTAAAAATTGCATTTTTAGCACCTCTTCTTCAAATTTATCTGCAACTCCATTTTGTACCCTATCCAATTTAGGGCAGAATTTGTCCTTAAGTGGCGGAGTTGATCACGTTGGATTCGTGAAAAAATCCTCTATCCAATGGCATATGAATTTGACACTTTCGAATTCATATGATATTTTTCATCTAATTTCTTTTAAACATAACACTCATAATTTTTTTGGACAGTTTCAAAAGGACTGAATAAAAACTCAATATAACATAAAATATACACAATGAAAAATTTTCAAAAAATATCACCATTTTTATTTACGAGTCCTCTTCAAAAGGGAACTCTTGGTTTTTCAATTTCTTTGAGTTGAAATTTTTTTTACGTGAACACATGTGTCTCCAAAATGCAATTGAAATATTACTTCGCCAACTTCAAAAAATAATAAAAATATAATTTTGCATTTAATATATATATATATATATATATATATATATATATATCTTAGTTCTATCTGTGTAGATCATGTTCATATGTATATATATTTTTAAAAATTACACATTTTAGAGTAAGTTATGCTACATGAACACAAGCATGCCTCTTAAGTTTGCAAAAAATTGCAAAGACATATTGCATTTAATGGAAAATTGAGAGATTATACAACACTAAATTTTTTTTTAAAAATATAATTAGGACAACAACAAAATTCTCCACATATTTTATATTTTCTCTGAATCAAAATTCATAATTCTTATATGAATTTTGAGGGGTGAAATTCGATAAAAGAGGAAAAACTTGAAATTTCATCGCCACATTTGGCCCAAAAGTGCAGCCCATCTTCATGCTTTCACCCCACATCAATAAGTTTCATAATTAATTGATTTATGCTTATCAACCTTCACAATATAACTCTTAGGATACAAATTAGACGTCGATAACCTAAATTGAAAAAAGCCCTAACAAAAAAGATATTTCATTGGAAAAAATTGGAATCATGGCTCAATAGAGAGTGACAGCTCAAAGGATTTTTGGGGAGTAGGGGGTGGGGTGGCACTAAAGGAGGACCTCAGTGCACTCAAGCAGGCGGTCAATAGGGGAAGAAAGTGGAGGAAGAATTTCCTCTTATAGTGTAGATACCTTTAGAGGAGGATATTGAGTGTGTCACAACCACTACCTCCACATATATAGGTGGCTAGCAAAATGAATTTCACTTCCACTCTATCTTCTTGCCCGACCCAAAAAAAATTCACCTTAAATGCCTACTACTTATAAATGAATAGAAGTGACATTTTCCTATAAAATGGGTAGAGGGAATTGATTATTCCTTAATATATTAACCTTGTATAATCTAGATGACTTGTGATATTGAATCAGTAGATACTTTTATCCTTTTGATGCGATTTTGTATCAACCAATCAACACTAGGAATATATATTAGAGTCCAATATTTAAGTGTGGTGTATTACTTTGACATATTATACATCTTATATATTAGTTTTATTTCATATTTATGTGGAAATGTAGTTATTTGAAGTTATTGTTATTTCAGAAGTTTAAAAGAATGAAAAATAAAAGATTATGCTTTTGTAATTTTAAGTTTTTTGATATTTTTCAATAATTTTGCTAAGTTATATTCAACATCCTTTTTGATATATTCACACACGATATTGGTAGCATTTTTTTTTGTAACTTTATGTTGTATTACTTTAGAAAATCAAGCAATCCATGTACATCCATCAAACATCATCAACACATATGTCATTCAGTAGGTGGTCTCAATTTACCAAATAGGAAACCAAATAATTTTGACCACCTAGCAATAGAGTAATTAGTCCAAAATTCAAGAGGTTTCAACATTTCTAGCAAGACTTGGATATCTATGAATGCACTGTAAGAACAAAAACTAGAGATAAGCATGCAAACTCAAGTGTCTGAGGAAGTGACCTAAATTGTCTCTTTAGTAATTGATTCTAGAGGGAGTATGTGAATCTAGTTTACATTGGAAATGGAGCTCAATGTGTGAAATAATCACCTCTATCATGTCTAAGTGATCATTCTGATTGTACTGGTACCTTTTTCACATCCTCCAAACCATAGTATTAAAAATCGGTTGGTTTGAACCAGTAACCAGTCAAACCAGCCGATTCATAGGTCGACTGAGTCAAACCGGTAGAAAAACCCGATTTGGAGGGGCCTTTCACCCAAAACCTCGATCCAATCGGTGCTAACCAGTCGGTTTAGGACAGAAGTGACCGGTTTATGGTCAAACAGGTTGGTTCCATCCTAAACTGGCTGATTAGCTGCCAAGGCCGCGACAGACCCACCAAAAATGACCGGATGCAATTTAGGAAGGTTGTTGGGGGTTTTGGATGGAAAACCAGGGTTGTTTCCCTCCAAAAACACCCTCTCCAATACTTTAAAATGAGGTTACCCCTCTCATTTGTCTCACATATCTCATTTGGAGCTTTTGTGAGTTTGATTGAGAGGTTGGAGAGAGTTGAGTTTTTGTTGGAGCAATCATCTTGGAGGCATGGAGTTGGAGTTAGAGCTATTTTGGAGATAGTTGAGTTGGCATCTTCAAGAAGAGGCTAAGGAAATTAGTTTGCATTTCCATGTAAGGATTTTCACTTGAAAAATTTCTCATTTCACTGTTGTCCATATATATATGTGTGTGTGTGTGTTCAGCTATGCTATTGCTATCAAATCTCTAGTTCTATGCTATCAAATTTTGTAGGCTACAATGTGCATTTTTTTTCCTAAATTTAGATTTGGTTTTCCACTTATCTTAGCTACAATTTTTTTTAAATGATAGATTTCTTTGAAATATTTAATTATTTCAAGTCAACATGGCTCCAAAAGCCAAGGACGGTGCATGGGCTCATTGTGATTTGATTGATGGAAAAATGATATGCAAATTTTGCCGTACACATATTGGAGGTGGGGGTATTCTCAAATTGAAACAACACTTGGCTGGGATAAAAGGCCAAGTAAAGCCATGTGAAGCACCAAATGAAGTGTTGGGTCCTGTTAGGGCAGAATACCTTTCCAAGTTCGAAAGGTTTGAGGAGAATAAGGGTAGGGAGAAGGGCATCCAAGATAAAATTGCAAGGAAGAGGGAGTTAATAGAAGCCATGAAAGAGGCTAGGTATGATGATTATGAGATTCAAGACTCTCTTCCATCCCTTCCACCAATGACCCCTTTCACTATGTTCCTCATCCATTGTTAATCCCACAACCACTTCCTCCCAACCAAGCCGTCGACCCACTTTGGATCAACATTGGAAAAAAAAATTCAAAGAAACTTCTTATCAATACATTTCTAGATGGTGGTATGATGCAGATATCCCATTTAATGTTGCTCGCTCACCTTATCACCAAGCTACGTGGGACTCTGTTATAGTTGCAGGAAAGGGCTTCAAAAGCCCTATTGAGCATGACTTGAGGGGCGCTATTTTGCAAAAAGAGATTTCTTCCAGAGAGTCATGGCTCAAAACAGGTTGTTCCATAATGTCAGATGGATGGACTGATGGAAAGAACTGCACTATCATTAATTTTCTTGCTTCTTGTCATCAAGGAACCATGTTTTTTAGATTAGTTTATGCATATGATAAGGTGAAGGACGAAACCCTTTTATTTGAGCTTTTGGATGACATTATTCAGGAAGTGGGGGAGAAGACTGTTATGCAGGTCATCACAGATAATGCCTCAAACTATGTTCTTGCTAGAAAGATGCTTGATTCCAAATATAGGACCATATTTTGGACTCCATGTGTTGCACATTGCATAGAACTTATGCTTTAGGACATGGGAAAAGTGAAGTGGGTAAAAAACATTGTAGAGCATGTCAGGTGCATTACAAAATACATTTACAACCACTCATGGGTATTGAGCTTAATGAGGAAAAACAATAGGGGAAAAGAGCTTGTTAGGCCTGCAATTATGAGATTTGAAACTCACTTCCTCATGTTGCAATGTCTCAATTATCAACAAAAAAACCTGCATAATTTTTTTTCTTCTGATGATTGGACTGAATCTCGGTGGGCTCGTAGACAAGATGGAAAAGACACCAAAACAAAAGTTTTTGACAATTATTTTTGGAAAAGGTCTACAGAGCTTGTAAAAATTACCGAGCCCCTTGTTAAGGTGCTAAGGATGGTGGATGGGGAAAATTTGGCAATGGGCTACATTTATGAGGCTATGGATCAGGCAAAGGAGAAAATGCGGGCAGCTTACAAGTGTAGAAAATCTCTAACACAACTCTGATACCATGTAGAAATTACACCAATGGTTTGAATCTGATCATGCAATGTACTAAAACAAGATATTGAATCCTTCTACAGTATTTGCAGAATATAAATCACGGTCACTCAATCACATGCAAGTAAGATAAATAAGTAAATCAATCACAGAACACAAGATTTTCCTGGGGAAAGAAACTACTCAAAACCCCTCCATATTTATTATATAATCAACCAAGGAATCATGAAACAATACAATGCATGTGTGCTCACCACAACCTCATACACTCTACCAATTGTCTCACATTGATCTAGGCAAAATTGGACAAATACATAGCCAATTTCCTACCCACCCTCAGCTTGCCTTGCTCATGCAATCCCTAGGCAAAATAATTCCTATTAAATAGGAATTCCAACCTTCCTTGATTGCACAATCCATCATGGGCTTCATGTGGCTTTATAACTGCACTTGGGCAATTCGCTAATAATACAACTAATAGTTTAATTTCCTTTAAACTTTGTCTCAACTTGGTCGTCATCAGAATTGACATGCATGCAGCTATTAATAGTGAATCATCAGTTACTTGGTAGATCACTACTTGTGAATTAAATCTATTTTAATTCACTTGATCTTCCACTAGCTCATCATTCAATTAGAACTAGTTAAACTGATTTTAACTCAATTACTTTGAGTCAACTAATTGCACTCACACCACACTAGTGCTAAAACTATAATTGGACCCTGTAAATAATAGAATCACTCTACATGCATATCCTTTGACCCTCAACTCGAAATTCTTGAGATAAGCTTACAAGTTGTTATGAGATACGCTTACAATTTATTTTCCAATTTATTTAAAAACTGGACACCCACATTAGCACTAATGTGCCACTGAATTCCTCACTCGTGTGTGACTTGGAATCCCACATTGGTATGTGGTGCATTTTCTTGTTGAATTTCAACAAGAAGGACATGTTAGGTAAATATGGTCATATATGGGAGATCATTAATAACCGATGGAACAATCAACTCCATCGTCCTATACATGCAGCTGGGTATTTTTTGAACCCAAAGTATCATTATAAAGGTTGGCTAGGAAACCTGCGGGATGGGGAGGTCAGAGTTGGATTGACTGATTGCTTGGAGCGCCTGGTCCCTATCCATGCAAACCAGTTGGAAATACATAGACAACTTACTCTTTTCAGTATGGCAGCAGGGACCTTTGGAAAAAACTTGGCAAAAATGGAAAGAGATGTGGATCAACCAGGTAAGCAATTCCAATTTGTTTTTCTCTTCAAGTTAAATTGTTTGTAAATAAGTAATGAAATGAAATAAGTTACTAATTAATGTATTTTTCTTTGCAGCACATTGGTGTGAGTCATTTGGCGGCCAATGTCCTCAATTGCAAAAGTTTTCAATTAGAGTCCTAAGCCAAACTTGCAGTGCTTCAGGTTGTGAGCGCGATTAGTCTGGTTTTGAGTGCATACACAAAAAGAAGAGAAATCGTTTGGAACAAAAATGGTTAAATGACCTTGTCTTCGTGCAATACAACCTTCGAATAAGGTGGAACCAAATGATGAAAAAAACACCTAATCTAGATCCCATTGTGTTGGACGATATTGATCCAACATCAGAATGGGTGGAGGAGATTAAAAGATGCAGTGTTTGAGGTTTATTTTGATATTGACGTAGAATTAGTGGGGGATGAAGAAGATTTGGTGGTGCCACCAGAACTAGGATTATTAGTTGCATCAAAGGAAGGAAAACAACCAATGGAAGGCACTACTCGTGCACCTCGACTAACTCGTGCTTCCATTAGGTCCACTTCTGTTGTTATTAGTGGCAATGCTACTGAGGTTGCAGATGACGCTGAGGCATCCTCGGAATCTGAACCAAATGATGTCTATGCAGTTCCTGGATGAATTTGATGATTGTTCACGTGTACATTGTAGAGTCTAGACTTGTAGTCTTGTAGTAGGCCAATGGCCTCATAGCTTGTAGCATTGATTTTGGACTTTATAGGCCATTTGGAGCCTCATTTCTTATGTATTTTGTCGATGATATGTATTTCACTTAATGTCATTTTGATATATTCTCCTTTACATGGTATATAAATGTGAAAACTTTGCACATTTTGTCTCTATTGGCTTGGAATCATGGTTGCAAATCTTTTAAAAAAAAAAATTATTAAAAATTAATTATTTAATGTATTTTTTTAAAAACTGGTTCATTGAGATCTGACCAATCCTGGTTTGACCAGTTCCAGTTCGAAACCTAGTTCATTAGGTCCACCAATCTGGTCACCGATTTTGGTTTTTAATATTATGCTCCAAACTAGCAATTATGTTGTATCTCTCAGCTTGCTTGTCCATCAAGATCTTTCCTAACATAGTCTGCATCTTCCAATATAAAATCAATGCTCCAAAATTATGCTTCCTTCATCCCTGGGTATGCCGTAGGTCAGGAATCCAAGTAGCTACATCTCCTATAATCTTATAATCCGAGAAGAAATGTTTATCTTGAACAACACAGGACTCCAAATTACGGATTTCATTTTGGGTATCAGGGGGGACCGCTGCAAGGTATTTATCAACAACCTCTTAGGCTTATTATTGACCTCTAATGTAGCCTTAGGGGTCGCGGCCCCTCCCCAACACATGTTGCACATTTGTTGGTGTTCCATCTTCAGCTAATAATAATGTGCTCTGGGGTTAAGACTCATAGAATGCAACACCAAGATAGAGGGGGTGCAATTTCCAGACCTGATATGCTTTACGACACTAATTATAGACCATCCAAAGGAAGACTAACATGGGATAGAATGAAGACAAAGCCGCAACAAGAAGAAATTGTCCCTACCGACAGTAAGCTTCCAAAAAAAGTCAGCTACCAACAACAGCTCAAGGGGGGCATCAAAGATAAAGCCACACATAAAGGAGCCTTTATATTCCAACATAGAGGGTCTCGAGCCCAATTTAGCTGACCACTACCAAGGGTGACACCGAAATGTGTACAGGTGATAAAAATTTACACATACACGACACCACGATTAAGCCTCCAAAGACTATTTAAAGCACCACAAAAATTATAATGAACCCCTTGGAAAATTTTAAAAAATCCAAAGATATACGAAATAAAATTCAAAGAATAATATTGAAGATTAAGGAATATTTAATGTGGCAACTTCCAAGACTCAAACTATTAGAAGATATCCTTACAAACATGTTAATCCTTCTTATGTTGTACTTCTCAACTACATTACATTGCATTCCCTTATCCTCAACCTGCAACCAATTCATTATTTTAGCACTAAAAGGTATGTAAAGTAGTTCATACAACCCTGATGAGCTATATGTCAAATAAAATATAACAAAGAATATTATTCAAGAATATGTTGAAGAAGATAGATATACATTATTTTCCATTAATCCTCCTTATATAGGAGGATTAAATCATATAGAGATGATGATAAATGCAAAGAATTAAAATATATTAAATGTGATTGTAGGTGGTTAACAACTCTCTCAAGTAAGCACCATAGTGACTCAGATTTCCCTGTCCAGGTGGTTAATAGCCATACAACCAGCACCACAATGATTTAATCATCCACTAAGCCTCCCACTAACTAGTCAAGTTTTTACACAAGCCAATGACCTCATGACATCAATACAGGGGTTGACACCCCGATTTCAGAGCATAGGGCTAAGCCACAACTCCAACATTACTCTGTGCACTCCATTCAAGGAAAATATTTCTCCCGTTGTGTCCCCTTCTCACCACCATTCCTTTTTCCTCTTTGTTTTCCTTTGTTACCGTCTTTTCCTTGCATCTCTTCATATGTGTGTGTGAATGCATAGCTTCTCCCTCTTTCCCATTTTGTTAGTGAACAGGAGGACTATCGTCATCCCCCCCATCTAATCATGTATCTTTCCATTTTTCGGGCAATGGTTTGGTTGGTTATGTCACCTCCTCCATATTTGAGGGTAAGGGAATCATCCTCCATGTATCCACTCTCCCACTTCTCCATTATCCCTCAAACTTGGATATGTGGGTCCCTCCCTTTAGGCCAACATTCCATATTTTTATTATTTTCAATAAAATAATTTGATACTTACATTTTTTACCAGATTTTCCCAATTAGTTATGACTTTCACAATTGTGATCACATATACAAAAATAGGGGAAAAAGGTGGGCCTCTTACATATTTGACATGGAGAAGCAAATGTATGAGGTAATGTAGAGTCATGGGTATTGCATCATGGGGTTGCAAAGTCTTATCGTAATCAGACACAACATATGTCTAATATGTCATCTACAGCATCAATAGGAGGATTTGTGTTTGAAGGATAGGAGGGGAGAAAACTAAAGGATAATACCATGATGAAGATGGATATTAGGGGGATGGGAGATATGATTATATTGTCTAGTTTTTCTTGTTGGAGAAGGCAAAAATCAAAACACCTACATAGGGTGACCTAGTGGATTACTTCCTTATGTGATATGGAGACAAAAGATGGAACCACCAATGAGAAAACAAAAAGTGTTAGCCCTCCTTTGTGAGTGTATAGCTATTACAGTGGCCATCATATTAGTCATAACAACATAATTAATAGGGCTTTCCTAAGACGAGGATCAAGAAATTGAGTGGAGTAACATTGTAGGCGATCGTGCCTTTAAAGTGAGTTCTAATGGAAAAATCAAGACTACATGTATGAAATACCAACAAATGTGGACCTAAATTGCCATAGCCAAGACTATATGGTGCTATATGACCAGTGATAGAGAATGACAAGAATTTACTCAAGGAAAAAGAAATAATGTTCTTCTAATTTTTATTATCCAAATTGAGGAGAGCAATGTGATCCTTAACCTAACAACTATAGGTAAAATACAATTCATGGTCCATAGGGAAATAATCATGTGCCATGAGGACTAAGATTAGCTCTAATTTAATGGTTTGATCCACATCAATCATAGACATTGGTTTTATCAATATCAATCATACAAGTGCATCTAGGAGAGAAGGGGAAGCATTTTATGGTTCAAAAAACAATATTATCACAAGTTTGTGGTGATAAATATTCAACAATTATCTTTAAGTGAGTGGTGCATCTATAGATTTTGCAATGTTGTCATGAGCATTGGGAAAATAGGGTGAGTCTTTGGAAAAGGGTGTGGATGTGGTGAGACTATTGATAAACAAGTGGTTCTACCTAAAGAGAAACGTTTCTATCCTAACTTCCATTCTATTAGAAGAGATTGTTGAAGTCCTAACTAGGCTTTGGTGTTGCAAAGTCTTATGGTAATTAGATACAACATATGTCTAATATGTCATATACAACATCAATAAGTGGATTTTTTGTTTGAAGGGTAGGAGGGGAGAAAATTGATGGATAATACCATGATGGAGATGGATATTACGGGAAGGGAGATATGATTATATTGTCTTGTTTTTCTTATTGGAGAATGTAGAAATGAAAACACCTACATATGGTGACCTAGTGGACTACTTCATTACATGAGATGGAGACAAAATATGGAGCTACCAATGAGAAAAAGAAAAATTGTTAGCCCTCCTTTATGTGAACATTTTATGACCCGAATCCTACTGTAGCAACTAATTATGTTTCTTCTATTTGTTAAATAAACTAAACAAATTATTTACTATTTTTTTTATTTGTTAAATAAACTGAATAAATTATTTATTGTTTGCTATGGTAAATATCGAAACTAATACGATGCAACATTCACAAATGAAGTACTATGGAATAAAAATAACACTGGAAATATAGATGCACACACACATAAATAACACTATTATGTTTGGATCGAGTCCTCGGAAAAACCCAACTCGGGAAAATTGGTGCAACATTTGAGGGTTTGATTACTAGGCAGTAGTAAATCTGAGTACAAATCTATGGTTGCTTAAATATAGAAAAACCATACAGAGAAATAACTGACATAGAGTATAGAGAGAAAAATATCATTCCCACTAGTGATCTGACACTGACCTTGGCTCAAGATAAGCTGCTCTGCGTTGCCTTTGCGCAGTCATTGCATCAGCTTATGCAATACCGCGTCCCCACAGCTCAAAACTACTTTCCCTCTTTCTAATTGATCAGTTGTTGTCTGGAAGATGGACTCTCCTAGCCTTTGAATTCTCTCTCCAAAATTTGGCACTGAATCACTGCTACTCCCCAACAAAAAATACGGATCTCCTATGAAGCACTACGTTGCCTCTGTGTGGCATCTGCGCTACTTCTCTGTGGCACTCACTACCTCTATTCTATGCACTCAACAGATCTGGAAAATCTTCCTTTGGCCTTACTATCACTATCTCTCTCTCTCTGGCAACTCAACGTTACTACTGTGCAAATCGTTCTGCCAGTGAATTTGATCTTTGTAAGTGTGTTCTCCAAGCCCCATCGAGTTTCTTCTTATAATATCTCGTTGAGACATCAACAGCCACGATTAAAAATTAATCGATGGCTAAGATTAACTAGAACTCGATCCGTGTCTTTTTCTAGAAGATTCACATCATGTCTTAATTAATACCTTTTAATTAATCATATTTCCTAAGTTTAGACTTAGGAAATATTAAAAACTGATTAATTATTTTAATTATGTCATCTCTAGATGGAATTTCCAAAAATTATTTATGGGTTTTGGAGAATGCATTTATTCTAACCTTTCTGCCAAATCTCGAGGCTAGAACACATCCGATGGTACAGAAACTAACACTCCCTTTTAGTGAGGAAAGTGTTCTAGTACTGCAACTACAATACAACACCTCTGCACCATCTTCTACTGTGTTGTTGATGTCTAGCTACTGTTGCCCACCAACTACTGCGCAACTCTAATATGTGTTGCATCTGTGTTGCTGCAGACCCTGCTAAATTGCTGCCAACTACTACATCTGCACTACAAATATGTTCTTGTTGCTATTGCATCATCTGCAACTGTCTCTCATCTGATGTTGTTGCAACTGAGAACTGTCCATCAAACTGAATCAACTATGTTCAGCGTCATGAATTTGTCACCAAATTCCTAACTGCTTCTAGTCTCTGTGTTGTCACTAAAGCCTCTGTGTTGTTGATGACTCTGCACTGTGCCAACTCTGCTCTACGTTGCTCAGTCTCAAACCACTACTAGCTACTGCATTTGTCACTCTAGCACTCGACTGCACCAACTGTCACTGGTCCATCCTGCTACCATTGTTATGGGCTCCCGTAGCAAGGTATTGATCCAAGAGGTGGACTCCTCAAGGATCTTGCCCATCCTGTAGCACTATGGGGCTAAAAAACCAAATCACCCCACCTCACTCTTGGAGGTATATCAATGATCATAGAAAACTCTTCCTCCAGTCTTGAGGAAAGCTTATCAATCTCCATGGATGTAGCCTGTTGATCATGCTTCTCCTCTTTGTACTTATTTCTGAGAGGACATTGAGTGTTGTAGTGACCAAGTTCACCACATCTTAAGCACTTGACCTTGGAAATGTCCTTCTTCCTCCTGCGCTACTCCTACTTCCCCTTTGATGCTAGGGTTGCATTCTCCTCTTCCTTCACTTCCTTTGTCCAACTACTTTTGTTTCCACTGATGGTGCTCTTCACCAAGTCTCGCCTCATTTCCTCTTGTTGTAGATCAATGCACATTTTGTCCCAATCTAGCAAGTTTTCTCTGCCCAATATACTCTAGAAAAACACTTACCACTCCTCAGAAACACTATTTAGGGCTTACCACACCAATTCTGTGGGTTGGGCCGCTGACTCGACTCCAGACAGCTGATCTCAGAAATCTTTAAGTCTAGTAAGGAAGGGGTCTATACACTCCCCTTTCTGCATCCTTGTACATCTCATCTTCTCTTCAAAATACATCTTCCACTGCTCAGAAGATCCCTGGTATAGCATAGCAAGAACACCCCACATCTACTTTGCAGTATCTTTTCTAGCTATGTGAGACACCACGTGATCTCGAACTCCATCGAGAATCAACCTCTTTGCATTCGCCATCTCCTTCGTATAGGCCTTCAGCTGATCTAGATCTGTGGGTATAGCTACCACGTTAGTAATATAGGATTTGAAATCATATTCATCTAGAAGACAAGAGATTCTTGCCTTCCAGATCACATAGTTAAACGAACCCTCCAACCGATCTTGATCTCTTAGCCCTGTTGATTCCATCTCTTTCAAAATATCAAACTCATCCTCTTCTCCTCTACACAACTGCTGCTAGGCTCTACGCACTCCCTGCTGGAGCAGAAAATATGATCACAACTATTGTTGCTCTACAGTGAGAAATCAAATTACTTGGCTATAAATTTCCTGACGAAAGAATTCCCTTACTATGTGCTCTTCTTTCCTTCTAACGCTATTCTGCTCTAGCAAACTACTACAGAAGAATTGCGTCCCAGATGAAGATCTGCTCTGCAAGAAAAATGTTGCTTCTCTCCTCTGCCTTTGACAATCTTTGATCTAGAAAATTTATTCTCTATCGAATCACTCAAAGAAATAAATTTTCCTCTTACCCAATGGACTACGCAACCTCCTAGGGTTTCGAGCAACTGCTCACGCAGTGCTTCGAATCCCCCTCTTTCTGTCTACAACTGAGCTCTCTTTCTCTATCTTCTCTTTGATACCATGTGAAAATTTGGTGCCCAAATCCTACTACAACAACTGAATAAGTTTCTTCTATTTGTTAAATAAATTGAAGAAAAAAAAGTATTTATTGTTTGCTACGGTAAATATCGAAACTAATACACTGCAGCCTTCACAAATAAAATACTGCGGAATAAAAATAATGATCGAAAGATAGATGCACACACACACACACACAAATACCACTGTTATTTTTGGACTAAGCCCTCAGAAAAACCCAACTCAGGAAAATTGGTGCAACAACTGAGGGTTTGATTATTATGTAGTAGTAAATCTGAGTACAAATCTATGGTTTCTTAAATCTATAAAACCATACAGAGAAATAACTGACAAAGATTCTAGTGAGAATAATCTCACTCCCACTGGCGATCCGACACTGACCTTGTCTCAAGATGAGCTGCTCTACGCTACCTCTGTGCAGTCACTGCGTTAGCCTACACAGTACTGAGCCCCACAGCTCATAATTTCTTTCCCTCTCGCTCACTGATTAGTTGTTGTCTGGAAGATGGACTCACATGGCCTCTGAAATCTCTCTTTGGCCTCTAGCACTGAATCACTGCTACTCCCTAGCAAAAAATATGGATCTCCTCTGAAGCATCGCGCTGCCTCTGTGTGGCCTCTCTATGGCACTCACTGCCTCTCTTCTATGCACTCATCGGATCCCAAAAATCTTCCTCCGACCTTAATATCCCTGCCCCTCTCTCACTACTTCGAAATCACTAGATCTCTCTCCAGAAAATCAATGTTGCTACTCTGGAAATCGATCTGCCAGTGAATTCGATCTATGCAAGTGTGTTCTCTAAGCCCCATAGAGTTTCTTCTTATAATCTCTTGTTGAGACATCAACGGCCACAATTAAAATGTAATCGATGGCTAATATTAACTAGAACTCGATCTGTGTCTTATTCTAGAAGATTCACATCATGACTTAATTAATATCTTTAAATTAATCGTATTTCCTAAGTTTAGACTTAAGAAATATTACAAATTTATAATTATTTTAATTAAGTTGTCTCTAGATGGAATTTCCAAAACGATTTCTCAGTTTTGGAGAATGCATGATTCTAACCTCTCTACCAAATCTCGATGCTAGAAAACATCGAATACTACAGAAACTAACACTTTGTGAGTGTATAGCTATTATGGTGTCCATCATATTAGTCATAACAACGGAATTAATATGGCTTTCCTAAGACGAGGATCAAGAAATTGAGTGGAGTAACATTGTAGGTGATGGTTCCTTTAAAGTGAGTTCTAATGAAAAAATAAAGGCCGAATGTCTGATATACCAACAAATTTGGACTTGCATTTCCATGGCCAAGACTATATGGTGCAATATGACCAATGAAAGAGAATGATATGGATTTTCTCAAGGAAAAAGAAATATTGTTCTTCTGATTTTTATTATCCAAATTGAGGCAAGCAATGCAATCCTTAACTTAGCAATTATAGGTAAACTACAATTCATGGTCCATAGGGCAATAATCATGTGCCATGAGGACTAAGATTAGTTATAATTTAGTGGTTTGATACACATCAATCATAGATATTGGTTTCATCCATATCAATCATACAAGTGCATCAAGGAGAGAAGAGGAAGCATTTTATGGTTAAAAAAATATACTATCAAAATTTTGTGGTGTTATAATTTTCAACAATTAGCTATAAGTGAGTGGTGCTTCTATGGATTTTGCAATTTTGGCATGAGCATTGGGGAAAATAGGGTGAGTCTTTGGAAAAGGGTGTGGATTTGGAGAGATTAATGATAACAAGTGGGTCTACCTAAAGAGAATGGTTTCTAGCCTAAAATTCATTCTATTGCAAGAGCTTGTTGAAAGCCAAGGAACAACAGAGCTAGTAACCATAGCCACTTCATTACATATAGAAGGAAATAATCTAGAGTTAAATTTAATAATAAGTAATTATTATGCATCTGAGATGGCAAGCCAAACTTGGAAGTCAAGAAAAGATCTCAATGTAGTGTTACAATTTCTAGCCTGGAAAATTTTTGTGTTGTAACTAGTGTGCCCATAACCCTACACAATAACAGTGGATAAAATTTCTCTTCAAGATCTACACAAAAGTTATGCCACATAGTGATTGGTCTAGATCTAGTAGGTTTGAGTGCATCTTCATTTAATTCTATGTAAAAAGAAGACTTACCTTGTTCATTAAACTTTCTCCCACCAATATGCAACAAGATCTTTTTTTAGGGTCCTACCCTAGCATCCCTACCATTTAGGCTATGTAGGAGCTATTTAAGTGTTGTATGAAGCCATCGTATTTGAAAAAGGCCAGTTGGATAATAGTGGATAGTTATTCGATGTAAAAATGGCCCCTTTATAAATCTCACTAGGTAGTTGACACCCATTAGTGACAGGAACACAACTAGTTAAATATTTTCTATAAAAAATATTTTCAAAGAGATGGGAGAGTTTGGAATGTTCATCTTGTGTTGTGTATCTGGAACTTTACTTAGTGAAATTCACCACATGTTAAGAGGCAATTTAACGTTGTATTCTTCACATTATCAATATAAAAGAGCATATTTTCATATTTTATCTTATTGTCTCTTAATTCCAAATAGAATGAAATTATATTCTCTAAATACCTAGTTTTGTTTCAATTTTGAAGACTTCAAGACATGGCAAAAAAAAAGAACCAAAAACGTGCCCTGCCGTCTCAGAATGAACAATAGACCCAATAGGTTCAGTGCTTAGTGCTTATATCTAGAAGACAAGGTGGATAAGTTTGCATCTATACTCTAAGTTATGAAAGAAATAATGTTACAACAAGGAGGTACCCTAAAAATATGAGGTAACTATCTGAATATAAATGTAGGAGATCCAAACATCGATCCAACCAAAGAGGAATTTACTACCCCTAAAGTATTGGTCACAACCATGATTTAGGATAATCACCACTCACACTTTAACGATCACAATTCATGGAATCATTTTCCAAAGGTTAAGATGAGCAAAATTTTATGGGTTGAATCGTGAAGTGTGGGTGCCCAAATGGAACATTATTTCTCTCTATGACATCATTGATGACCTACACAAGATAAACCATTTGGGATACCTAACAAAAATTATGTTAGACAAGAAAAGTTACATAATATATTACCTCCTTCAAGAAATTGGAAATCCACACACAGAGCTAATCTAATTTACATTTTACAAAATGTTTCATTCTCAATTTCACGGATGCAAGTAAAACACATGCCATGATGTAATTCCCACAAGCATGGTTGGAAGCTTATGATAGAGATGATGTTTAGATAGTGATCAATGTGAAAACTAGAAGACCTTTATTCATCACTCGCCCTAACCCCCCTCTGGTAACTACCCCTAACTCATCCAACTCACAACCAATTTGCATCCACAGGTTATATCCCAAAGAGAAATACATCCATCTTTGCTATAATTGTGATGAGTGATATGCCAAAAGGCAAAAATGTAAGGACATAAATTACTTCAAATGTATGTATCTCCACATCACTCCTTAGAGGACATTCCTATTGAAGATATAGAAATTACTACAAATGTATGTATCTCCACATCACTACTTAGAGGACATTCCAATTGAAGATATATTTATGAATAAGCTTTGGAAGACACCAAAGAACATTGTTAAATTTAGATAACAATGGTGTTCTATGCTTGATGCACTTTTAATTCAATATTTCATAGGCCCAATGCATAAAATTCAAAGTAAAATTTTGATAGAACAAAATTATAGATCAATAGAAGACCAGCCAAATATATATCAGATTTACAATTCCTTATGTCCAGCAAAGATTTGAGATATTGTTGCGTTACAGTGGTTAGCAAGATGCTTCAACCAGCAAAGTCTTTCTCGGTCAACCAACACTTTCATGTGTCACACCCACAAGCCCTCAAAGACAGCTCATCACAAGTCAACGCAAGTCAAACCAAGGACAGTTCAGAAAAGTGTATGCAAGCAGCTTCATAAAAGTCAACGCAACAAACTAGGGCTTCGGTCAAACAACTTGGAATTCCTCGATTTTAGTGCCCAGCTGTACGGCCTCCTAAAATCAGAATTTCTGCAGAATATTGAGGTCAAACGACCA
This sequence comes from Pinus albicaulis, assembly GCA_034641835.2. Taxonomy (NCBI): domain Eukaryota; kingdom Viridiplantae; phylum Streptophyta; class Pinopsida; order Pinales; family Pinaceae; genus Pinus; species Pinus albicaulis. The sequence goes on along the minus strand of JAXQQM020062873.1, from coordinate 18,092 downwards.
AGGTTTGACCACAGTCAACGTTGGTCAATGCTGCAGCAGAAAAGCCTAAACATATCAGCATAGAAAACAGAAAGCCCTAAACAAATTAGTGCATAAAATAACAGCTTTGCTCCACACGTGTGAGGGAAAAATGCCTCCAAAGGCTATCAAACCAATCAGATCAAAATGAGAGAATGCGTGATGAGATGATGAGAAAATGACCTCTAAGTCTCTCCAATTTATATTCATCAATGAGGGTGTGTGACACCTCTTAGGCATGTGGGATAAATCTAGCCAACCTTGCACGTGTGGAAAATAAATTCAAAGCCAATGTTCTGTTCGTCCGATCAAGATGATATTTAGATCAATCTTACACCTCTTCGAAAGAGGAATCCAACAACAATATGACCATCGTCATATGAGCAGTGAAACATGGATTTTGGACCTACTTGCCCAAAATTAACACTCCCTCTCAAGTAGGGAGAAATCTATTTGTCCACAAGTGCCATCCATCATGTACCAATCCAAAATCGTGTGTCATCCCGCTATAACTTGCTTTGCTGGCTCTTTTTTTCAAAACAAAAGGTGAGACACAAATACATCACACACAGCTGACCCAAAGTCAACTTAGAGGTAAAAACCTCTCTCGGACTCAAAAGAGTCTCATACCAACCCAAAGTTAGTTTACTAACCCGAAGTCAATTTAGAGGATAAAACCTCATCATACTTGATCCTAGATCAAGGTGTTGGACAAGTGCCATCCTAGATGTAGAGAGTACGACAATCTTCGATGTGTCCATCGGTCTTTCTATGGCCTCTATCCACATTTCCCACCTCATTGGCCAAATTAGAGGTACTTCCCATAAGTCTGAAACTCCATGGGTAGGATGCGTGTAGGGCACAGATTAAAGAGAGGTGAATCAACTCAATATCATAATGGTGGGGCAGAAGCACAACAAGGTTTAGCAAGCCTAGCCCCGTATGTGCTTATAGCTCCAAGAAGCTATCCCCAAGCCCCCCAGAGCTCCCAGAGCTCATAGTCCAACTCAAGCAGGACCCTCAGAATACAGTCTTTCCATGATTCCAAGCTTATCACGGAAGGTTAGGAACTTGACCTTCCCCAAGGGATTCGTGAGAATATTCGCGACCTGCTCATCAGTTCCTATATGATCGAGCCTTACGGCGCCTCATTGTACCATATCCCAGATAAATTGGTACCTTGTATAAATATGCTTAGAACGATCGTGGAACACAAGATTCTCGAAAAGACGAATCCAACTATGGTTATCACAAAGGATAACGATGGTATCTAACACATGCCTGAACAACTCACTGAAGAGCTTTCACAACCAAACAGCTTCACAACAGGCCATACTTGCTGCAATGTATTCGGCCTCAGCGGTGCTCAAAGCCACCGACTTCTGCTTCCTGCTCATTCAAGATATGTTAGGATATTCCGACACATAGGAAATAGTTAAGTATAACTTGGTCTAGTGTAGAGTTAGGTAAAGTGTGTTTCTTTACTATGTACATTTGTAACTTATAATCTGACAATCACGATTTGTAGTGATATGACAGTTCACTCTCTCCTCGGTATTAACGACACTTGATCCATGGCTTAACACCCGATTGGTCCATGATAACTATTTAAAGAGCATGGAGGGTCATTTTGACTGGTAACCATTTATGAGAGAAACATATGTAACTTTTCTTTTTATTTTAATAAATTGCCTGAAGTGGCTGCATTGGCTCAAGTCATGGATTGTTTCCCTCTTCGAGGGTTTTAATAACGTGATATACTGGTGTACTGATTTGTGATATGTTTGTGAGTTGTGACCTTTGGTTTTTGATCTAAGGAACTTACCCTGTAAATTCCTACAAGATATCGAAGCAAAACCCAAGGTGAAGCAACATCCAGATGTTCTCTTATGATCCACCACATTGCCAGCCCAATCGGCATCAGTATATCCATGGAGTCTCAAACTCCCGGCAATGTATCTCAACCCATGGTTTATTGTGCCCCGAAGATATCTCAATAGATTCTTGGCACCAATCCAGTGAATGTGATGAGGATCAACCATATGTTGACTCAAAGTGTTCACTGCAAAACATACATTTGGACGAGAGTTCACTAAGAACATCAAGGCCCCCATAAGTTATTAATACTCGGTAGGATTTGCTAGCACGGGCCGAGCAGCGTTTCCACTCAACTTCTTAAAGTTGAGTTCCATCGATGTCGACACAGACTTATAATCCACCATTCAAAATCTTTCCAGCAGCTTCACGACATATTTTCCTTAAGAAAGAAAATCTCGCTTGGCCTCTGCCAGACCTCTAAGCCTAGGAAGTAGTGCATCAGTCCTAGGTCTTTCATCTCAAACTCGTAAGCTAGCTCCCTCTTACACTGATGAATGAGAGGGTCAGCACCTATCAAGAAGAGATCATCCACATAATGAACCAAAATTAGAGGCATTTCTCTATCAACCTTAAAATAAAGGTTCGGATCAGCATTACTTCGAGTGAAGCCCAACTTCATGAAGTAGCTATCTATCCTCATCTATCCTCTCATACCAAGCCCTGGGGGCTTGCTTCAACCCTTAGAGGGATTTCTTCAACCTACATACATGGGTGTCTCTATCTTGGACTTCAAACCCCAGAGGTTCCTCCACATACACCTCTTCCTTTATAGATCCATACAGAAAATAAGTCTTCACATCTATCTGATGTAGACTCCATCCTTGCGTAGTAGTAAGGGCAATAATAGATCGGATGCTGGTATAGCGGGCCACAGGTGCAAATATATCATCATAATCTATGCCTTCTTTTTTAGAGAAACCTTGGGCAACGAATATCGCCTTGTACTTTTCAGCACTTCCATCAGATCCATGTTTGATCTTATAGAGCCATTTCGAGGTGACAACAGATTTTTCCTTCGGTCTTGGGACCACTTCCCAGACATCATTATTCATAATGGACTCATATTCTTCATGCATAGCATCCTTCCAGACTTGATGCTTTATGGCTTCTTCAAATCTTCTAAGCTCAGATTGTACTATCGTACTCATGGCTGCTAGATACCCTTGGTATCTCTTCGACTTCTTGCGTTCACAGAATGTCCCCCTTGGGGAAATATGTCTCTCAGCATCTTCGAGAGTATCCCTAAGCCATGAGGGTATTCTCCTATTTGAAGGAGGTCGATCAATGGGATCCATAGGTCCTTCAACATTGGGCATCAGGTCATCCTTCGGCTCTTCCAACTTCCCTGCTTCTTCATCTTCTTTGTCTTCCTTGGAGCTGGGAAGATTTCTTACTTTCTTGAGGGAAACATCTTCATCGAAGGTGACATCGTGGCATATCTCCACTTCTCTTTGACCAGGTACATAGATTCTATATGACTTCAAAGTTTCACTATAGCCCACTAACATTCCCTTATTTCCAGAAGCATCTAGCTTGCTTCTCTTTTCTTTCGGCACATGAAAGTAAACAGGACAACCAAAAACTCTAAAACGAGAAACATCAGGTTTCTTACCAGATAATACTTCTTCAGGAGTTTTGGAGTCCAGAGCGAAATGCGGGCATTTGTTTTGAACATACACAATAGTGTTCCCAGCTTCTCGCCATAGAAACTTCGAAAGACCTTGGTCACATAGCATGGCGCGGGCAGCTTCCACAATGGTCCTGTTCTTTCTTTCAGCAACACCATTTTGCTCAGAAGTGTACACAGTTGAGGTCTCCCTCTTAATGTCAGCTTCTCTACAAAAGTCATTAAACTCATTTGACCCATACTCAGTCCCATTGTCGGTCCTTAAAACTATGATTTTCTTCTCAGTTTGATTTTCCACCAAGGCCTTGAAGGTACGGAACCATTTGAATGCTTCATCCTTCTTCTTCAAGAAAAATATATCCAGGTCTTGTGGGAGAAGTCATATGTAAAAGTCATGTAATAGGAACATCATCCCAAGGATGTCACAGGGAGCATACCAGATAAGTCAAAATGTATCAACTGCAAGATATTAGTTGTCTTTGTGACACTTGAGGGGAATGGTCCCCTTGTATGATTCCCTTCGACACAACCCTGACATATACCTTCATGATCATCTCTCAATTCAGGCATCCCTATCACCACCTTCCTTGCTTCCGGAAGGGCTTTGTAATGAAGGTGTGCAAACCTCCAGTGCCATAACTCTGTTTGAAGAGTTGTATCACATGTCATAGCCCCCAATTGGCTTCCTCCAACCTGGTAGAGTGTATCAAATCTAAAACCAATAGAAATAGCTTCCTTGAATTTCTTCTTCCAGATAAGTACCTTTCCATCAACGAATGCCACCTTGAACCCTTTGTCTTCCATTGTCAAAATTAGGTACATACAACACATCTTGTAATTAGATGACTTTACCATGAGATGAATGGAGGGTCACAGTCCCTATCCCTTTCACGGGATAGGTGGCATTATCTCCAAGGATAATTTCCAGATTAGTATCCTTCTCAACCAAATACGAAAGGGCTTCTTTATAACCAATGAGGTGCCTTGAAGCACCATTATCAATTAACTAGACATCCAGGGTATTGGGTGGAGATGCAGTAGAGAGGGAAAATACGAGAATAAAATCATTTCTCTTATTATCAACAACATTAGACTCATCGTACCTAGAATTTCTTGACCTCTTGAAAGGTTGCCCATTTCCATTATGATTAGAGGGAGCCTTCCTTTTCCTTGGAACACGTTGTTCCTACCATTCCTTCTCGAGTTGTTGTCATCATCCCTGGGAGAGTCCCTTCTATTAGGGCACTCTCTTGCATAATGACCAGTCTTGTTACAAGTGTAACATCTTCCCTTCCTTCCATTGGGCCCCACTCTACCATGGTTTTGATTTCTCGGGCCACCATGTTCTTCTTCTTTGCATGAGCAGCGAAGGTAGTAGGGTCACTTCCATTACCATTAGAGGCATACTCCAACATTCTTGTTTCCTCTTGAGCACATCTCATCAATATTTCATCAAAATCAAGAATCACATTATTATTGAGAATAGTGGTATTGAATACATGCTAATCACGAGGGAGACCTCCAAGTGCAATAAGAACCATCTCTCAATCAGATATTGCTTCCCCAATAGTTAGGAGGCTATTCATGATTTCAGTGAGCCTCATAAAATAGGATTGAATAGATTCATCCTTACCCTTCTTGATATTCTTCAATTGATTCTTGAAGAAGAGGATTTGATTAGCATTGCTAGCCCTGAACATGCTCACCATCTTATCATACATCTCCTTAGATGTCCTCAGCTCAGAAATGTAAGCAACAAAGTGCTTATGAATAGAATCTCGGATAATCATCTTTGCTTTGATTTCCCCTTTTCTATACTTCGTCTTCGTGGCAGCAGTTGTATTTGATGGAGGCTTTTGAATATTCCCCTGTACATAGTCCATGACATCTTTATCTTCTAGCACCAAATCCAAGGACATCTTCCATGCATGATAATTAGACTTCTCAGTCAATTTATCATTAGCCTTGAAAACCTTGTAGGTTGAGGAGGCAATTTGTCCTTGATAGGATTTCTTCCTTCGGAAATAGCTTCTAACATCAGCTTGGACTCTTAGACTTTGTTTTCACCTCAACTCTGATACCATGTTAAATTTAGATAATAATGGTGTTGTATGCTTGATGCAATTTTACTTCAATCTTTCATAGGCCCAATACATAAACTTGAAAGTAAAATGCTGATAGAACACAATAATAGATCAATAGATGACAAGCCAAATAAAGATCAGATTTACAATTCCTTATGTCCAGCAAAGATATGATATATTGTTGCGTTACGGCAGTCAGCAGGATGCTTCAACCAACAAAGTATTTCTCGGTCAACCAACACTTTCATGTGTCACACCCACAACCCTCAAAGACAACGCATCACAAGTCAACGCAAGTCAAACCAGGGATAGCGCAAAAAATTCAACACATGCAGCTTCAGAAAAGTCAACGTAGCAAACTAGGGCTTCAATCAAACAACTCAGAATTCCTCGATTTTAGTGCCCAGCTGTACGGCCTCCTAAAATCGAAATTTCTACAAAAGATTGAAGTCAAACGACCAAGGGTTGACCACGGTCAACGCTGGTCAACGCTGCAGCAGAAAGGCCCTAAACAGATCAACGCAAAAAACAAAAAGCCTTAAACAGATCAGCAGAGAAAATAGCAGCTTTGCTCCACACGTGTGAGGGAAAAATGCCTCCAAAGGCTATCGAACCAATCAGATCATAGTGAGAGACTGTGTGATGAGATAATGAGAAAATGACCTCCAAGTCTCTCCAATTTATATTCATCAATGAGGGTGTGTGACACATCTCTTAGGCATGTGGGATAAATTTGGCCGACCTTACACGTGTGGAAAATAAATTCAAAATCAATGTTCTGCTCATCCGATTAAAATAATCTTTAGATCAATCTTGCACCTCTCCAAAAGAGAAATCCAAAAAAAATATGGCCATCGTCATATGAGCATTGCAACATGGAGTTTGGACCTAGTTGCCCAAAATTAACAAATATGAAGCCCCCTTGCAAACTCTTTCTGAGAAACCCAAAATTTCTTCGTGCGCTATCCACGCGCTATCTAGTTTCTCAAACCACAAACCTTGAAATTAATTGGCTACTTCAAGCATCACAAAGTGATTGTGTTAATTGGAAATAGAAACGTTCACAATTTTATTATGTAATTTTCAAATTATGATCGCCAATGGTGACACAATGAAATGTGGGGGTAGGATGTGAAATTACAAAACTACAAATGTTTCGAAAATCACATCTTTTATATTGAAATAGAAATTTTTGGTGGTTCCTAGGGAAGAATGGTTATGCACTTTAGAACCAATTACCATGGATTTCAAAGAATTATACATGAGCATTACCATGGATTTCAAAGAATTATACATGAGCTTAACAGGAATAGGTTCCCCTAAACCTCTCATCATATTCAGGGAAGTTATCAAATGAAGGCCACTTGGTTGTTATTTCACAATTTGATGCCATATAGGAAGTTGACACCACACCACTAAAAATTCACCTTGATTTGCAACTAGTTCTCTCTAAGAATCAACGAGTCTTTGAAAAGCTACAAGGTTTACCACCTTCACATGGAAGGTATGACCATAGGATTACCCTCATTCCAAGAAGTTAGTCAACTACACAAATTGTGTTTGTATAGGCACTCTTTTGCACATAAAAATGAAATTAAAAGTATCATTAAGAAATTGTTTGAGTCACTCCAATGCCATCCCTTACTCATCACCAATGGTCATTAATTTAAAGAAGATAATTCGCTCCTATGTTATGAAGTTTGGGCTCTAAATAAGTTGATGATGAAGGAAAAATTCCCTTATCTTAATTATTGATAACATCTTGGATGAACTTCATGCAACCATTTTTTCACCAAAATTTTACCTTTGTTTTAGCAACCACTAGATCAAGATGAAAGACGAAGACATCCCATAGATAATTTTTCATACACATGAAGTTTATTATGAGTTTTTATAATTCAAGTTTGGCTTTTGCATTTACTTATCAATGTTGAAAAATGTAGCAAGAAGGTCTCAATTTGGTTTTGCCTTGGTCAAATTGACAAAATTTTAATTTTCACATCAGCAGACAACTTGAATGCAGTTAACTTGTGTGACATGGATATTGTCACTCAGTTAGCTTAGTAAATTCGAGTTAGAGTTCAGTGAAGCATGCATGATTTCTAATTTGCAACAAGCAAGGTCATTTATTTCAAGTTGTTTCCAGTTAAACTAGTTCCAATTGTTGGAGGAACTAGTGGAAGGTTAGTTGTGCAGTGGGACTCTAGTCAAACTCAATGATCATCTAGTTAACCGATTAATCAACCCAAAATAACTAGTGCATGCAAAGAATTCGAGCTCCCCAACTATGGTGGAGATTCCAAGGCAATGTAACATAGTTGTAGACTAGTCTTTAGTGTACATGTATTGCATGCAGTCAATTGATCAACCTTGCGAATTGCGCAAGAATTTTGGAGGAATTTTCTAAATAATAGGGGCATAATTTCTCAGGAATAGCACATGGAAATAGGGTCTCAAGGAGAGGGATAAATTGACCAATTCTGGGTCAGAGCTTCTCAATGAGCAGAGAGATAGGTTATTCACTTGCAGGTTGAGCTTAGATTGAGCTAGCAATTGTAATACATATTTATTCATTAAATTAATGCAAGAAGACATAAGGGGTTTTTAGCAATTGCTTTCCCCTGGAAAAATATTGAGTTGTCTTTAATGCGACTTTTTGAAAACTTTTCTGATTTATTTTGCGGATCTAATTTGTCCAAAATCCGACACGAATTCATTGAAATCACAAGCTTGTTGGGTAAACTTTGCACAATCTAAATGCCTTAAGGGTTTATTAGGGTGCTCAATCCATATAATCCATATATGCAGTGAAAAAAACCGGTTTAAAAAGCACAAATAAATATTTCACCTCAAATTTTTTAGTCGGATTCCGACCAAAAAATCCACCAGAAACTCCAAAAAAGTCTCATTAAAGACAACTCCAAAAAATATTGAGTGCTTGTGTTATTTCTCATTGCATGTTTGTGATTGATGTTCTAAATTGTGAATTGAATTCTGCATAGCAGTAGAGTGTAATGAGCATTTGCAATTCTACATCATTTTAACAATCAACCTTCTAGAGCCTCATAAACAAGATCTTGGCAACCATTCCTCTACAATTTTTTTCTAGGATTCTTGTGTTATGATTCTTTATGATATTTTCATCTATGACAAAATATAAATATGCCACACCAAAAATGTTGATAAATCCTTAAAACTCCTATAGGACCACCACCAATCTACAAAACACTTCAAATGTGCTTATAGTACTTCAGAGGTTGAATATGTGGGTTACATTATAAGCCATGAGAAAGTATGAGTTGATCTTGCAACTAAGAATAGTTAGCCATATCCCAAAGCCCTAAAGTGTTTGCATGGATTTTCAGGAAAGAATACTACAAGAAGTTTGTGAAAAAATATGCAAAAATTGAAACTCCCTTAGCCTCATGGCTCAAAAAGATTGTCTTTGTTTGGAATGAGGCCATGAAATAAACATTCTTAGCTTTAAAAGTTTCCATGTCATATTTTACTAAGACTTTTGTCTTGGAATGTGATGCCTTGTGTGGAGGTATTAGAATAGTATTGATGCAAGAACAACACCCTTTGGTATTCTCCAATAAGAAGGAAATTTGGGTAAATCCACATATTGGAAAGAGATGATGACCATGCTCCATGCCCTAGAGACTTGGCATGCTTGTTGTAGAAACTTGGCACCCATACTTCATTAGGGAACATTTCATTATCAAGACTAGTCATTATAATCTAAAGTACTTTCTTGAACAAAGGTTATCCTCACTACAACCACATAAGTGGACCAGAAAGCTATTAGGTATGACTATGAGATTATTTATAAGAGCGGTAAAGAAAATGTGATATTTAATGCCTTATCCTGGAAACTTGAGGAGAATGGTTCCCTTTTTTCCTTATCTTTACTTGTTAGAAGTTGGATTGAGGAAACTCATCAAGAACGTTTCCCAACGACACCATCCTTCAACTCATCCATGAGCTGAAGGAAGATCCCAACCCTTCCAAGGGATATACATCGTTGTTAGATACATTGCTAAAAAGGTTGCATTGTTATAGTAAAGAATACTTTCTTGAAACAAAGAATCCTAGCCTATGTCATCAGACTCATCACCACTCATCACCACTGTTGCACGTGGGATCATCACTAAGAGAAAATAAACATCATCCGACTTAGATTTTGAGGGACTCCTCAAACTCCTTTTCAGCCACAGTAGCAGTACTAGCAGTAGCAAGAGCAACAACACTAGGCCTAGAAAAACTAGAAGCTTCCATATAAACTTGATTGCTTGATAATAACTCTTCAAGTTTCCCTTTCCCTATACTTAGCAAGTGCTACATGACTAGTGAGTCTTGGCGAGGATGGTCAACTCAACTAGCACAAGGTTAAGGCAGGAAGAGTTGCCAAGTTCTAGCAAGTGTTGGTGAATCTTACAAGTATGAGACATATTTGTTAGAACATAAGTAGACACATCAAACATAAACAATATAACTAGTAGATTATAATAGTTTAGGCTGAAAGAATAAGAACCAAATGATAGAAAAATTCCTTGAGTTTGGCATAACTTATTCATATTTTGGAGTACATATAATGGAGGTAAAGGTCAAGCTATTGCCATAATTGATGTTTCCTCTTCTATAGACACAACTTACCTATTCATCTATAAATAATTCAGTAGTTGCATCAATATGACATGCGTTCCTAATAATTAAGAGAAACATTTTTATGTAGGTTTCACATATTGTTGTTCCATTAGGTGGCCTTGTCTTGCCTATTTATCATTATATAGTATATACTAAATACATGTTCCTCTTTATCAATAGGTAAGCTCATAAGCTGGAACACCAAAACAATGTCTTTCTCACCAGGCTATTTTTTATCAATCAGATTCTTCCCTTGGGAATTGATCTCAAGGATTCTGAGTGGAAATTTAGACTTGCTATCCCTCTCACCAACAAGAAGTTTTTTTCTTTAGACGTTTAGAAACAGTGCATGCTAGTTCCAAGGGGGCTGATTTTTTATAGATCCAGCTGGTTACGACTGGTTAGGTACCAAACCGGCTAACTGGTCGTAACCAGACAATGAATGGAGTTTATTGCTCCAGTTAGCAAGCTCAAGCATCTAACGAGCCGGTTTGGTCGATTTTCGGTTCAACCAGGATGGTTTTTAAAACTATGATCTGAAGTGGTCAACAAGTTAAGATGGCTGCGTGATGGCTGGATTCGTCTATAGACAACTGATCGTAGTGATCTTAAGTGCCTGATGGCTGGATTCGTCTATCAGTGGTCCCTTTTTTGTTGGTGACTTCAACTACTCACGAGATACATTACGAAGAAACAAAATCATTAATAGCTGGTTACAGTTTAGTCGATTATTTACTTATGTGAAAAAAAGATGGAAATCAATCAGACGAAAAAGGTTCGGTAATATAACTAAATTTATTAAACGTATATAAAAGATTATGAGATACACAAAACCTGCTAAAAAGACAAGAAGGTTAGACGTATATAAAAGATTATGAGATACACAAATCCGGCTAAAAAGACAAGAAAGTTAGATTGGCAAGCGTACAAAAAAAGAGATAGGGGAAGATGAATTACCAGCCTCTATGGATGATCCAAAAATTATAGGACTAGTAAAACCTAGGGCATGATAACATATCAAAGGTCAAAGGCCTGTCCCATTTCCCATCTAGAACTGATTCTAGCTATGCCTGAATACAGCTTGAAACTTCTTCATGCAACTAAAGTTCAGTGCTCGCCAAGAAAAAGGTGCGCAAATCCTTGCAAGTAGCTAAATTTTAGAGGCTCAACATTAAATCAAACAAACGAATATGAAGAGGAATGAGACTGGATCAGGCAAGAGCATAACCAGATATAAGGAAATTTAACTATGGCTTATGGGGGCGTTTGAATCTAAAAGAGAGTCGAAACATCCATATCTAGCGAGGTATTTGTTATGATGCTTTTCATTGTCATCACACATATACACTTACAAACAGATGCATAATTCTCTACTTACACAGAATTGACAATAGATCATGTGTTGCTTAAAAATCCTAGAGCATTATGCTAATAACAAACCAAGAGGCTAAAGTCAAAAAGGATTTATTATAATATTGCGGCTCAAACCGAAATGTGAAGAATCGTACCAGAAACCTAATGTCAATGTAGAAGAATAAAATTCACCTAAAAGTCGTATACTTCATGTTTCTCCATCTTGAATTGAATTGCACTGCTTTTATTAATAACCAAAATCCAGTCAGCAGACTAAATTCAATGTCTCTCTATGCAAAGTACTCATTTTTCAGCCTAGTTTCAGATCTCTCAAATAAGCATCATTTTTTAAACATGAACAACTTGCCAAGATAATCCTAAAGACTAATATATATTGACACCCAGCATCTACACATGAAGTAAGAAGTAGCAAGCCATAAGCTGGAGCCAAAAAAAAAAATTCTTTAAAATTGCAGAAAACACATTATTATCTCACAGATTGATAAGAACAGATACAATGTTCGTTAGATTTGAGACTATACCTGAAGCAGGACGTTGTTGTTTTGATTTCGTTGGAGAATTCACATATTCCAATTCTGTCACTCTTTGGGGAGTAGCATTTAAATCAGGAGTTTTAAAAATCAGTGAATTTGTTGAGGGTGGAGCAGCAGATGCTTCATCTTTGACACTCCCCAGCAACTTAGACTTTGGTTTGGGCTTCTTGCCAGTTTCTATGTACTTTTTAACTTCCGGCTTAGACCTGAATCTATAGCCTGTAGCTTCTTCGACATAATACTACAAAAAACAACCATTTTATTGTGTAAATTAAAACGAGACTTTTTTTATCCAAGCTAGGTTTCTTTACAAAGCATCACAACCCTAAAATATACCTTATCTTTTGAACCTGCTGTTGCCCCAGATTCTCGGTATCTTATCTCAGTTCTCCATCCTTTAAGAAACGGATAGGGAGACTCAGCTTCAGCATTTTTCCTTTTACTCCTCACCTGCTTCCTGATGGAAGCCACTTCCTTCCCTTGTGCTGGAATAGCCGTACCGGCCTGCATTTCTGCACGGGATGGACTCTGGTTAAGCTCTATAGAAGTTTTGTTTTCCATTTCAAAGGCCTGAAACGGGGAACAGCCGGGCGGATGTTTTTCAGTTGTTTCGGACATCTCAAAAGACGGATACTCCAACAGATAAATTTGAGAGGGGACGGAGTACAAGAGTCAAAATAACTCCTTGAAATCTGCACATAAAAATAATTAAATGACTTAACCTGCCATACAAGAGAACAAGAAAACAAATGTCTGAACTATTTAAATGTACCTATTTTCGAGCATATGAACTCATTTCTAACGTCCTGTGACTGAAATCTGAAATTCAAGATTTCACGAAATAATAAATTTATACATTTCTTTGTAAATTATTTGTTTTCATTCGTTCATTTGTATACTGAGCATACAATATTTAGAATTTAGTTCACATCAGAATTCTGAATGCATACCCGAGCATACTTTAAATTTCTTGGTATTGACACAATCTTACCCACTAGACAAAATCTTGCCGAATAAAACGCCGGAGGAAATAAATTTTTTTAAACAAATATCGCCTTTGTTAAAATGGTAAAGCTTAACAAATATTTGAAGCAAATCTCAATCTGGAAACAAAAACCATAAAAGAAACCAGCACATTGTACACATTTGAACCAAATGTCACGGATCTAATCAAACTGAGGCAAAACTCCCTAAAACTTGAAATTTCATGATAGGGCGAAAAGTCCTGTACGAAAATTTTCCAACAGCATTTCCAAAGTGAAATTCCGGTCCAATATTTAGCCAAAACTTCAAGAAAAACTCGAAAAGAAAGAAGATGGAAAACTGCAACAAAAGCAAGCACAGAAGTTAGATTCTTACACTGTCGTCTCACGAAATCTAGAGTGCGGCCCAAACAGTGTTCCTAAGATACTCCCAATCTTGTTTTTCTTCCTGTCCCGAGAGCAGCCGTTTGATGGGTTAGCGCCTTTGTTCAAAAGGTTCAACGTAGTAGCACCTCGACTCCTCTGATGTGATGAAGCATCGCGACTGTCCAGAAGGTTCCGTCTTCGATTCCTGACGACTCGTCTCTCCCACGCCCTATCTCTCCACTTCTAACACCTATTTGAATTGTCTTCGCTACGTGGAACCGAGCAATCGACCGTCTCGGATTTAAATAGACACCGTCGTTTATTATTAAAAAATAATAATATATTGCAACTTCGATTACTGTGAAAGTGATGCCTGCCATTACCCCGTATGTGTTTAGCGATCGCTGTACGAATAAATGTTATTGGCTTTGCAGTCAAATATAATAATAAGAAAACTATAATTCATTGCGTGACAAATTAAAAACCATTTTATAATCCAGTCACCTCTGTCAAAATTTCCTTATATGTTCTAACTTATGAGGGTTGTCTTTAAAATTTATATTCACATTTAAGGAAAGTTAGATATTCTATTTATATTTGCATTTGAGGAAAGTTGGATATTCTGTTTTGCCCGTATTGGGATCTTGAGTTTTATTGTTTAATTAAAAAATTTAAATATGTGTGTTTAAAACTTTTCATTTGCATATTTTACAATTTAAGATATATAGGCATTCAAATTAAACGACCTAACTCAATTTTAAACATAATGTTAAAAGAAAAATTATATATTTAATTGTGTTTTACTTTTAAATTGTTTGATCATCTTTGCAGTGTGAATTTAAATTTTCGTTTTTTTAATCCAGTTTATGGGAGATTGTGATAAGGTGTAAGGTTATTGGTGTAAATTTTTATGGGTAAAAATTTAGTTAGATTAAGATGGGCCTAGTTCAAGTTGAGTGTGATTTCTAGGTGACTACTCAAGCTATAGTTAGAGATGTCAGTCATTTCAAGACTTACATAACTTAGTGAACAAAAAAAACTCCAATTACTTGTATTACATATTTGCGTGTAAACATACTATGTTTTGGGGTTTTGAGCCGAATTTAACATTTCTTTTTAGCTAAATCTTTCTTAAAAACAAGTTTTTGACTGCATATATAAATTTAGCACTTATTTATTTATAATTGCATTGTGAATTTAAATTTAAATTATTATTTTCTATTTAATTTATAGGAGATTGTGATAGGGTGTTCGCTTAAGACATAATATGATGTTAAGGTCACTGGTTCAAATTTTTGTGGGTAAAAATCTAGTCAGAGTAAGCATGAGTGTGGTTCAGTGTGATTCCTAGGTGACTACTCAAGCCATAGATTAGGGATCTCAGTTATCTCAAGACTCACATAACTTAGTGAACAAAAAAACTCCAATTACTTTTATTACATATTTGTGTGTAAACATGCTGTGTTTTGGGGTTTTGAGCCGAATTCAACATTTTTAAAAACAAGTTTTTGACTACATATATAAATTTAGAACTTATTTATTTATCTTTGCATTGTGAATTTAAATTTTAATTATTTTTTTCTATTTAATTTATAGGAAATTGTGATAGGGTGTTCGCTTAAGGCATAATATGATGTGAAGGTCACTGGTTCAAATTTTTGTGAGTAAAAATCCACTCAGTTTAAAAATGAGTGTGGTTCAAGCTTAGTGTGATTCCTAGATGACTACTCAAACCATAAATTAGAGATGTCAATTATCTCAAAACTCACATAACTTAGCTAACAAAAAAACTCCTTTTATTATATATTTATGTGTAAACATACTCAAAAACAATCCAAGACATATTACAAATAGACTATTGTCACGTGTTATACTAGTATTGAAATTTTATCTATAACTATTATAATTTGTCCTCATGTGTTTATTCACATCTTTTTATGAAACCTCTTAATTGTGATTGAGTCGTTTTGCTAGGCATCAAATGATATGGAAATGATGTTTGTCGTTAGTCAAAATCATTATTATGCCGTATCTCAAATAATTTGGACATGAATCGCATAAAATAGTTTGTGGTTGGTTTATTTACATCTTAGTTTAGGTTTTTTTAAATTAATTTAATTGTTTATATTTTGAATTTTAGTAGTTTATGTTTGATATGTATATAATTTTAGGAATGTAATAATGAGTGAATAAATTTAATAATTTTTATCAGATTGCTTTCCTTCCAAAGTATTTTATTGAGAATATAATTTATAAAAAAGAAATATATAAATAATAATAAATAAATATTAAAAGTAAAGTAAAATAAAACAAAGTATTTTGTTGAGAATATAATTTATAAAAAAGAAATATATAAATAATAATAAATAAATATTAAAAGTAAAGTAAAATAAAATAAAAGTTTGATTGAAATAAAATTTAAAATGTTTTTTTATATAAATTTAAAATATCAAATAAAGAAATAAGTTTTAAAAAGATAAATAAAGAGATAAGTTAATATGGAAAGTAACATTAAATTTGGTTACTTTTCAAGTAAAAAGAGAAGTGTGATTTTAACTTGGATTGAAAAGTGTAGATTATTTTATGTTTTTTTTTATAGGTTTATAGATTTCATATTTTGCTTAAATTCAAGTTTTAGGAAAAACTTTTTGTTTTAAATGATTATGGAGGAACACTTTTGAGATGGTTGACTAAGGAGAAGACAATGTTCCTAATTACATCATGGTTTTCAAGTTACATTATGGTTTTCAAGTTACATTAGGAGCTTGTAGAGATTTGGGGAAGGATAAAAGTTTTGAATAAAGACTCATCCTCAATTGACATGGATAAAATTTTGGTTAACAAACTATAAAAGGAGGTAAACAATGACACAAATCTAACATTATTTGAGGAAAAATAGAATTATCAATATTATTCTACTAGGGATGCATCATTTCTCATTTCATTTGATTTACTAAGTTTTGGATTTGAGCCTATTGAAAACTCTCACTTTGATAATGTGGCAATGAGTGTGGGAAAAGTACTTTAGTTCAAGTGTAAAATTCTTATCAGGTGAAAAGGAGATTTTGGGGGATCATAAAATTGGAAAAATAAGTGTATTACGGATACCTAGAGTGAGTACAAATGATAGTTGGTCTAGGCATGAGCTTGATCGGGGTGGAAGGAATAGCACATCAGGCCTCAATTAGGTGTTTTTGATACGAACCCAGTCCCTTGGACAATATTAAATGGGTTGGGTATTCAATTTTTCCTCTTAAACAAAATTCTAATATCACTTCTAATCCTACTAAGGCATTCTACTCATAAAAAATTTCTAATGATTGTAATCCTACTCAATTCTCAGCTCCAAGTAAGAAGTTACGACCTTCTAAAGCTGGGTTACACTTTTTGCCCTTTTTTGAGAAAAAAATTTCATTTTTTTCGGTTCTTCAACTTTCTGCAAACTATAACAATTTTTCTGTGTAGAATTTCATTTTGCAATAAAAATAAAAGTTGTGAGAAATTTTGTTAGCTTTCTATTACTTATTTTTTGAAATTTTTTTATGCAGATTTGATATGTCAACTTAACGTTTCTTTGAGTGTGTGTTTCTTAACAATCAAAGAATTCATAAGAAGTCGTGTTATGTCGCAATGCTGTATTCATTGAAAATTTGTGTTTTTGAAAAAACAAAATGTGTTACAACAATCTAGACAGAGTCTACTTTGTTTTCGTCATATTTACAAAGCCAATGGATGCATATCATAATTACTAGAATTTTTTGAACTGGTCCAATACGAAAAACTGCGTATTTTTGATATGTTTCGTGTGGCAACAAATTTCTTAACATATAAGTTATAAACTAAAAATCTAAAAGCTACCCATTAGAGTCAATGGACCAATGTAATGCCCCATAATTTTTTCAATTTTTTTTACAATGTATTTTGGGAGATACAAAATTTTGATTTCACTGAATCACAATGACCCTCAGAAATTGTTTGCACCCATTTTATTAGGAAAATAATTAAAATTAATAAACGTTTATGAAATTCCATAAAAGTTATATTTCCTGAAAGTAGATTCAATTCTGAAAATGCTTGTCTTGGTTCCGACAGTTAATTAACAACCTTTCATGGAGTTTAATCAATCCAAAGTTGCAGAACTGTTTTCAGAGCCTGGTTTTGCGTAATTGGTGACGCGTTAGTTCGGCCGAACTGTTAGTGAAAGTTCGGCCGAACTATGTTTTCCGCTTACGAGTCGTTAAAACTATCGTCTTAATAGTTCGGCCGAACTTCTTATCAAAAGTTCGGCTGAACTATTGTGTAATTCTCCGTCGGCCGGAAACTTTTGTGGAGCCCCCTACAAAACACATATTTCGCGTCAATATAAATTGCCGCGAAATGATTCACAATTTTTGCACATTTCGCACTTCATTTCATTTTACAACTTGGTTTGAATTCAAAAACTTTTCTTCAAAGTTTGGGTTTAAAGAACTTTTTTGGAAGACATTTTTTGGAGGCGGCGTGATTTTTCTTTGAGGTTCAAAGTTTGAGTTTAAAGAACTTTTTTGAAAGACATTTTTTGGAGGCGGCGTGATTTTTCTTG